>JAHUUD020000114.1:0-123068 GCA_020010945.3 Muscidifurax raptorellus
GAAAACCATATTTTGAAAATAAACGCGCGCGCGAGAAGTCACAGCGCCGCTTCAAAGAATCATCGGCAGCAGTGGTGTGTGCGGCAACATGTTAAGCGAAGACTCTCTCCTTCTCTCCCGCCCTCCCGCTCTCCGCCTATGTATCGAGGCGAAGGCTTGCCGGCCGCCGAGCTCAGTTATCTTGAAGCTATTGGCACGGACGCACTGTCTAACATATACAGATTTTTTTCAAGTGTAGCTTTTTTACGGACATATTACAGTGCTTACCAGTGTAATTACCAGTGTAACTATTCACGTACGTAGTGATTGAGGAAGAACGATAGAGAGAAAGAGAGAGAGAGAGAGAGAGAGAGAGAGAGAGAGAGAGAGAGAGAGAGAGAAAGAGAGAGACGGAAAGAACACCGGCGTTGACAATACGTTTGCCCGACGGACATCATCCTTGCTTGGCGAACAGCAGCCCAGGGGGACCCTGATTATTTGTGTTTTATCCACGATAAAATTTATCTACTATTTTCTAAAAGACTTTATAGACCTGACATGGTCCGTTTACGTGCAGTGTTTTTTCAATATACATGTGATTGCATCGATATTCATTTTTTTTGCGGCTCTCGGCAACCTTTCGATTTGCATAAGAAGATTTGATAACAATATTTAATAGAAGTTTTGCTAAAAATAGAGAGGAAGAAAGAGCTAAATCCTTGACAATACGTTTTTTACGACGATCATGGTCTCCTTTATTACTTTTGCTTGACAAACTGCAGTTGGGGGGGGGGGGGGGGGTCTGATTTTCAGACGACTTGTAGTCGCATTTTTTAATTAACGACAAATTTTATATTGTTTCTATTATCGCGTGCAACGAAAAAAATTAGTCAATCAATGAGTCCCCGAGTTCAGTTAATTTGCAACACTCGCTAAAAACGCACTTCTTACCGTTTACAGATTTGTGAAAAAAATTTGCTTTTTTTTACGCACGTTGTGCTGTACATACGAGTATTTATATTAACGTTATCTTCGATAGAGAGGAAGAGATAGACAAAGCCTTGACAGTGCGTTTTTTCTGACAATCATCTTCTATTTCTTAATCTTCGCTTAACGAACTGCAGTTCAGAGGGGCCCTGATTATTAGACGACTAGTAAACGTATTTTTAAATTAACGGTTCTTTTTTCTGCTTGTTGCTTTTTAACATGCAACATCTAGCAGACCAACAGCGAGATACTGTAAAGTGTTTCTATCAGGGTTTCATATATTACAACGACAAGCGGAACTTAAACACAACTTTAGATGTGTTCGAAGGAACACTATTTGATGTAAAGCCGCTGTAATTGCGGGAAATGACAATCCATCAGTTGAAGAAAACCTGTGATTTGTAAATAATTATATTCACGGGAAATAATTTGCCGGATCAGAGGCTGTGCAAAACAATGACGCCGCGCGCTATGCTTTTTGCACCATTAGACGGCGCGCATGCACGTTGTTTGAAGGCGCACGCACGTCTATGGACGCTGCTTTCATGATCGTCATTTTTCGAGTCATTTTGCACTCTGTATCGCCGTGCAAAATGCCCCTGCAAGAATAAATGAACCGAATGATACTTTTGCCCATGCGCATGTAAATTTCATAACTTAGTATAGCATTGGAGTTGATTTTGATAATCGAAGTAGTTAATTATTAAATAGGTAAATTATTCAATATAGATTTATTGGATATTATAGGATAATTAAAAACCATGAAAATGTTACCAAATAATTAATTCGTTCGCTTATCAAAAGTGAACTACACCATTCATAGTATAAATGTAAGAGAAATCAAAATAATCAAATAAGTACACAAATTTCACAGTTATATTAACTTTTATTTTTTACAAATAAAATACTTATAAATTGCTTTTTAATTTATTATAAAGTATATCTGGTTACAATATAATTAGTACTATTTTCTTTAAATAGTACTTTAACATTTTATACAACTCGATGTCCAAATACATGGAAATCGCAATAAATTGCGACGATCATCGTCTCCTTTATTACTTGTGCTTGACAAACTGCAGTTGATACTCATAAAGAATACATTCAAATAATATTTCATTGTCAATTACAAAAATTTTTTCGATTTTTCCAAATTGTATATTATTTTCCTCTATATTAGTCACTATGATAAAATCTTTGATATATACTAAATTATTTAATTTAAAAGAAATAGGAAGATTATTATTTTCAATATATGTTCCATAAGAAATAAAATACTTTTTATATTTAGAGTTGTGAAAACACATTAATGAAAGTTGATATCTAATTGAAATAGTTTTTAAAATATTTTTGTGGTATGCAGTATTTAACATTGTAGATTTTAAGTCTTTGTGCTTTGACTCATACCTCATTGATGAAAACTTTATTACATTTCCAATTTGTAAAATAATTCGTACTTAATGAGTTAAGAAATGGAATTTCCTTTTTAAAGAACCAAATAATGCAACATACATATCGATATGTTGTTTTGTGAGCTTTTAAGTTGTTAAATGTGTGTCTTCATGAAAATAGGTACGTAATTATATTTATTATTTCTCGAAGTTTTATATATAATTTCCAATATTTATTTCCTCATGGAACTTTATGACCAATTATTATGCCAAGATATCTAGCAGATATTGCAATTTGTATTTTTAATTAAATAATCAGAATTTATTAGTGTAGGCAAATTGGCTGACTCAAAACCAAAATTGATAATACGTAAACGATTATTAAAATATTGAATTGAAAAAAGCTTTTCCGTCCAAATAAAATGTAATAGTAATTGGCTTATGTCATAATTGCAAACACCTTCAAACACATCGTGCATAATATCAACTGTCGCATTATCAATTATATGAAATCCTTGTATTTCATTAAACATAAAATTTTCCTTGACACCACTCAATTTAACATCTATAGGATATTTAATTTAATTTAACATCTTGGAGGAAGACAAGGGATCGCGACGTATACTGCCCCAATTACATTTATTCTTTTACTTTTCTTCGAAATTTTTTATACTATTAGCCCATAATTCTCCTTGAATGAAATTGATTAAAGCATTCTTTTTATTTTTTAATGATTCAATATAAGTTAGAATAGCCTCGAATAACCCGTCTATCTGCAACAACTGGCGAAGCGAATATTTTAAAGAAAAATGTCTGATTGAGATGCATTCATTAGCGATAACAATATTGTTTTCAGAAGGAGTTAATGTTGGTACATTCATTACTGGGATTACTTCGGGCTCAACATATAAATTAAAATTTTTATATATACGCAAGCGCTTGTCCTCAGTATTACAAATTTATAATTAACGAAAGGGTCTGAAAAAATTCATTAAAAGTTTTTTATATTTCCTTTGAAACTCTACCGCTAACTGCCTGGTGTAAATTTTCATTCAATTTATTTAACAAAAGTGGATTGTACGATTCTTTAATAAAAGTACGAAATTCGTTTATAATAAAAGTAATATCCGTTCTTGACAATTGTATTTTCTCATATAAGGTGCACGTCAAATCTAAAATATTTTTATCAAGATTCATTTTAAATTTTTTAATTTTTATAGTACTATATAAAAAGTTTATTTTGACCTCCTGGTCCCAGAAATGGACTTTATTAATACAAACTAATATTTCCACTCTTACTCATACTAACTTATTGTTAATTACATTATATATTAATTACATTATTTACATTTATTACATTTTTAACATTTTTTTATTTCTATCTGTTTATACATTGTTTATACATTGTTCACACCTTTATCTTATTCTTCCTCAGTTATTTATTATTTGCATATAATGTTTACAGGTTCACTTCGCTTTAAGTGCTTCGTTTTTACATAGAAACGCTTTCTTATATAATAAACCTACGTTTTTTACAAAAACTATATCTTATAAAATATAACGCCGCATTACACTCATGGTCTCCACACACCCTACGTCTCTGTGATTTTCTACAATTATTACATTACTACTCAAATACTTTTCAATTTCCTATTTATTTTCTTTTCTTTCTTTTAAGTGCCTTATTTCTTCCTCAATTTTTTCTATCGCGTTCGCAATGTGTCTATCGCCTTTTCCCTGAATTAGCTTCCAAAATCTGTTGTAGATAAAAAAAAGTTGTAGATAAACGTTTCTATTATAATAAAAAAACACGATATACGGTTCTACCGTATCTATGTCATTACGTTTTTTAAAATCGGTTACATCACTGATTGATTTATTGAAATCATCATGCACCTGTAAATAAAAAATGCATATAAATATAAAATATACTTCATAGACAATTTTTGAGTATCCTCTATAAAAGTTAATTGATTGCAGAAAGTTAAAATCATCTATTTATAATAAATTAATTTATTATCTATGAAGCATTTGTTTGTGTATTTTGTGCGTATTTAAACCTTCATTTTACTCTAACAGAATGAAAAAAAAGAAATTGAAAACTGGGTGATTAAATATATCTTGACATTTAAAATAATGTTATTTAATGTCGACTTCTATTAAACCATACTTGACTAAATCGCGATGGGACCAATGGCTTTAGTTGACTTCCCAACTACCAATATTATTACCACCAGTATTACTTTGACATTAAACTATTTTTCATTTACCTCCAGATATCTCATAAAAGAAGGCAAGATGTTCCGCTTTTTAAGCTTACAGTTATCGTTTCTATTAGGCTGTTTAAAATCAAGTAACGAAGGTAGCACAGCAAATGCTACAGCATTACTGTGAGCTAAAAGTATTTTATTTTACAAGTTACATAATCAATTGTAAGAAATACAAAAATATTGCAAAATGTACATACTGTCACTTTCAATAACAGGGTTTTTGGTTAAAATGAATTTAAATGTTTTATACCTGGAACTTCAATTTTATTTGCTGGTTCTTCTTCTAGTGCCACTAATTGTTTTTTGGACACAAAAATAATTTTCTTTGCAATGTTAGGCCAAATATTTTTTAATTCATCACCGAATTTCTCGGAATTATTCTTATTTGATCCATTTTTTTTTTAATCAAAAGAAATCTGAAAAATATTTGAATTTTCACATTACATATATTTATAAAAATCTTTTAAAAAACTAAAACAGTTTTAAATAAAATAGTATCTACTTACCAGCAATGGTGAGAATTCACTTTTGAGAATACAAAATTTATCTAATATTTGAAGACCTGTTACATCAGTAAAATCTATACCATGACGACAGTGAAAATTGTCCATCCATATATTTAAAACAGTTTCTTCTGTACACTTCTCGTCTCTTTCACTTAAAATAATTGAAATATCTACTTCTTTAGCATCTACAACAAAAGTACAATTAATAGTTGTATTTTATGATGCACACTTCCATCATAATTGTTTTAGTAACAGGAAAACTAATTATTACCTACGTGAATTGAGGCTGTTCGATTTACTTGAGACCTTTTGAGATGCTACTATCATTAATCCACTTCTACTTAGAAAATCCCTATAATCATAATAAGGTTTATACAGAAGGCCACCAATGTTGACTTTTTCCTCTCTTTTCTCATAATATATATTTCCACTCGTTGCGTTTACTATCGAGATAGATGAGGTGATGAAATGAAAGATGTTGTGATGCTTATGAAATGTGACGAGTTCAGAGAGAGGGAAAGAGGGAGAAAGATGGAGGGAGAGAGAGAGAGAGGGAGAGAGAGAGAGAGAGAGAGAGAGACAGAGAGAGATTTATTACTGTACATTTTATTGTACAAAAAAACATTAAAGTAATACAATAAAGAATTCATTAAAATTGAGGTGGAATAGATATAAAATAAGTTTGCGAGAGTGATCTATCACGATACTAAAAATTTATATAGTAGCATTTTTTAACGTTTCAAATGTTGTACAGTGAATTCTGAAAGGAATAACGTAATCAGTATATATTTTAAAATACTATGAATATGATTTTATTGTATATATTGTGAAGCATTAGTAGTATTATAATATAAAGATTAGAGTACATCAATCATTATATTATTAAATATGGACTTTGACTTTTATAAATTATAAAAGAAATTTTGTATCTATTAAAGTTATCAAATTCTCTTCTTGTTTATGTACTAATGTAAAATATAAAATTAATATCTTACGTAAAAGGAGATTCAGATTTTTCTGTCTTAGTCATTTCATTTACTATTATTATATTACACAATTCTTCTCGTAGATTAGAAATATCTTTAGTTTCTACATATTTGAACAATTTATATAACGATTTATTTTAAATTACTACAATGGCAATACATAATAAATATTTACTTTGACTGTAGTATATCTCTAAATTTGAAAATTTTGTCATTATAGATTCAGACTTTTACAATTCTCTTGAATTTATTGATTGTAAATTAGAAGTCTGAGAATTCGTAATATCAGATAAAGGTATATTGTATAATACGCTTCTAACTAATACATTATTGAATGATTTATTATTGATGATTTCTTCCAAATGAAATGAATCTTCATTGACATTTATTACTTCGCAGTCTTTCAATGCTTTTAAGCCGTTATAAAAAGCTATAAAATAAGCTTTACGCGAATAAGCATCAGGTATTATCTGTTATAAACTTTCAGTGTGCAAATTTTCAAATTTGTTGTAGTCAATATTCATAACTGACATTAGGTTTTATTAACGACGTTAGTAAATAATTACATTTTATTAGTATTAATAGTAAATTATTTACCTTACAATCTCAATTTCTAGTTTAAAATTGATACATCATATAAATATATGAAAAATAAACAATATAACGTATTAATACTTACAGTGGAAGAAACAATGAAACTCTGAGAATCCCCAGTCTTTTAATAACAATTGTAATTTCTTATCCATTATTTTCCATTAATATACTATAATACATTCACTCAAACTTTAAATGATAATTTTATTTCATAACTTCGGCAGTTTAATTTGCACAGCGATATGGGATGCAAAATGCCTCGAAAAATGATAATCATGAAAGCAGCGTCCATAGACGTGCGTGCGCCTTGAAACAACGTGCATGCGCGCCGCTCAACGTTATAAAGAACATAGGACGCGGCGTCATTGTTTTGCACAGCTTCTGAGTCTGCAAACTATTTTCCGTGTTCATCAATCTGCAGATTCTATTGTACTTAAGGTTTAATTTTCTGAAGAGTTAAAAGAGAACGCTAAAAATCCATAAGAAAATTTGATAACAATATTTAATAGAAGTTTTGCTAAAAATAGAGAGGAAGAAAGAGCCAAAGCCTTGACAGTACGTTTTTTCCGATGATCATCGTCTCTTTTATAACTTTTGCTTGACAAACTACACTTCGGAGGGCCCTCATTATTAGACGACTATTAAACGCATTTTGTAATTAATGGAAAATTTTATATTGTTTCTATTGTCGCGTGCAACGAAAAAAATTCAGTCAATACAACTTTATAAAAATTATTTATTTATAGTTTCTTACAAAGATTATGACATCCCAAAATGTATTTCGACTTTCTGTTCAACGCCGACGTTAATAAGTTTTATGTATGGTTAAATTAGCTGAATGTTAAATTAAAATTCTTTCGGATTTTTTTAGCTCTAAATTTATTTATTCCTACAAGTATTGGCTGAATTATAATTCTTATTGTATTTTGTTGTTTTAAAATATTTTTTTATAATTAATCGTATAATGTATACATAATCGTTTTGCATGCTTTTTCTTGTAATTATTATGATTCTTAAGTAGAGTCAATGGCAATATAGGAATCTATTTTTATTATGTATTTTTATCACTATAGTAATTCTTTTTTCTGTTTGTCGCTTTTTAAGATGCAACGTTTAGCAGGGAAACAACGAGATACTGTGAAGTATTTTTATCGGGGTTTCGTATACTATAACGACAAGTGGAACTTCAACACAACTTTCAGATGTGTTCAAAGGAATAGTATCGGATGTAAAACCGTTATATATGTGGAAAATGGCAATCCATTAATTGAAAAACAGTTGAGCGTTGTAAATCATAATATTCATCCATCTGATGATTCTATTGTACTAAAGGTTTTTGTAATCGTTGAATAACTGTTTTATTCTTGCAGTACAGATAAAAGTGTATCCATAAAAAAGTTCTTATATTAGATAAACTATTCGAATTCGAATCAGCATTTACGGTTCGATAACAATTAATTTAAACAAAAGTCGTTTGTTAATCTATTAATAATCAATGTCAACTGTACACGCGAAGTACTGTTTGTACTGCGAAGTGATCGGATTCGGGATGACAGAGATAATAATTTTAGAAAGAGAAAATTTCGCTCTTTCTTTTCGCACTGTTCACAATTTCGACGACGCTATACATTCCACAAATTTATAGCTTTCTAACAACGCGTACACGAACCTCGCATTCGCCGCGACTTGAAGTCGAAACGAAGGGACAACCCAACGTATTGTAACTCGAAGAGAAAACTTATATGTCCGAAACGGTGTTTACAAAAATTTTGTAAACACCGTTTACTGAGCAAAAAAAATCCACAGATTTTGCCCTACACAGAATCCCTTATTATGAGTCCCTCGTATATTAATTACCCCCGCGTATTCCTATTAGACTCGCCAGCCTACGCACCGACAATCGATGCGGTCGAACTTCTACATGCCGAAGTATGTCACCCTTGTGCCGATCTCACATATGCATCAGGAAGAATAGTCATACGTGCGTGAAATGTTTAGATTAAAAGTTTTAATTTTAGCGATCATTAGAACCAACTAATTACGTCTCATTTTCAGCGGCTTCACTTCTGTCTCATTAGTTTTTTAAGAAGGATTAGCCGGATAGTTTTCCGTATTATAAAATTTAATATTTTTAATATGAACTAATTTTTATTGTTGACTCAAGTAGATAAACTCGATGAATTCATATTCTTTTATCATTCAATAAAAGATTTGGTACTTTTACGGGCTACATGTTTGATTGAATATTTGTCTTAAAATTTACATTTAATACGTATATGTGAAAATATTACCTAATTTTAAAACTAACAGGTGGTACCAAAACTACCAGGCACATCTTTTTAAAGTTTGTCCGTGTTGTTTATTCATTGATAACATATATTTAGCTTAGCTTCATCATTTGTTTTATTGGATGAGAAGTTTAAATCGCGTGTAATTTTATCAAGTATTTTTTAAATATTTTAATATTATTATTGCTTATAGAGGAAGCTTTGTAGTAGTAAAATTTTCGACTTCGTCAAAGCAGGTTAAAAATCCATTTTAAGATGTTTAGAGTTTGAATCGCGTGTTTTTAGAAAATGTTCGTCGGGATCTGTGTGTGCGTGTATCTGTGTGGATGTGTGTATATGTATACCGTAATATTTCTGGAACTACTCAGTTAGTATCAATAAAATTTGACATGTATATCTATGTTTGAATTCTCAATTCGGAAAAAAGCAGTAATTTCTTATTTTGCAAACTAGTTTTCGTTTTATTTAAAAGAGAATAAAATTACCTACTTTTTCTCGTTTGGTCCTCGAGATCGAGTTCAACGTTTAACAGTAAAATGAAAAAGGTGATTTTTGAAAAAGGTCACGTGCCGAACTGTATCCTATTAAAATTTAAGGTTATTTGACAACTTATTTATTTAGTAATTAATCGAAAATTGACAAAAATGAGTTTTATTTGTTCTTCGATTACGGACGTAAAAAGGCTTTAATGCACTTCAGATTTTAGGAAAAGTTGTATATTTTATATGTTGTAACGGGGCGTTTGTGCCGATGCGACGGCTCCAACGCTGCGCCGGAGGCTCGACTCCGGCGTGAAGATTCTCTTCGGCCCGTTCAACGGAGAGAAACTCTCCTTGATGCGACGGCGATTACCTGCGCCGTCGCTCGTGCAGCCTACTGCTGCCGTGCCGCCGTGGCACTTTGCTCGACTAGTCAGTTGTCCTGCAAATCGCGAAACACGCGATTTGCCCGCGTAGGCTGTCGGGGTACTCGGGAATATAAGGACGTTAGGAGCAAACGAAGTGTAAACACTTAGATACAAGCAAACGTTTGTTTATTCAAATTCGGATTACACGAGCTAACAACACGTTATATACGCGTGACGCGAGAAGGCAGATTGCGCACGCCGATAATAGAATAGAATAGAATAGAATAAATTTTATTTGAGCAAGTCAAAAAATATAAGTCATTACACAGTTCACTCAGTACAGTTTTTTGGCTCTTAGCGGCACTTGTAGAGAACAAATTGCGCGCTAGGCCCTTATTCTTTTCTAGTCAATCACAGTGATTTACATTATCGCAGTCAATATCACAGTCAATTCATCTAATACAATGCTTACAGAGCTATTGGAGCAAATATGCAGCCTTATATACAGATTCGTCGTAAGGCTCGATTTTCGCTTACATTCATTAGATGGCTACGCAGAGCCACTTTGAATCTCGAGAGCGAGGCCAAGGTTCTTATGCTGTCTGGCAGCGAATTCCACAGCCTCGCCCCAAAAACTCGAAACGATTTTAGGCCCACCTCTGTGCGCGACTTCGGTAAGGTCAGTTCCCTGGATACCCTCGCCGAGGATCTGCACTGGTTTTTTTCGAAGAGGGCAGAAAGATATGGCGGCTGCCCCCCGGCTGAAATAGGCTCTTCGATCACTAACGTCCAACCAGGTCAGCTCGCTTCGGTGAGGGGTGATGCGCTCGCCCCGTCCAACACCCCTAATATATCTCACACATGAATTCTGTAACCTCTGCAGTCTCGTCTGAAGCTCCTCCGACACATCTAGGTAAACCACCGAGCAATAGTCCAGGTGAGAAACGGCAAGGGCGCTGGCCAGCTGCTTGCGCAGAACCTCAGTGGTGCAGGACCTAAAAGATCTCAGCCCATAAAGGGTTCTGTTAACCTTGCGGCTAACAACATCCACCTGTGGCTTCCATGTAAGTTTAGAGTCCATGATCACACCAATGTTCTTTACTACATCGACAAAGGGCACGAAAACACCCTCCTGAACCTCAACACCCTGCAGGTTTAGCCTCTGAAGCTGATTAATGTTATGCTCGGAACCGAAAACGATTGCCTGCGTTTTCTTTGTGTTGAGGTGCAGCGCATTCTCAGATGCCCATGCCGATACAGAGCGCGCCACAGCCGACATGCGACCCACCCCCATCCCAACTAGATCATCCCTCGTGACCTGAGTATATACCTGCAGGTCATCCGCGTATAGCAGGTGCGTGACACCCTCATCCAAATACCCCCGTGGGCTTTTAAATTTATACAAAACATCTTTTAAATCATTGATGTACAAGCTGAAAAGAAGAGGCCCCCGTATCGAGCCCTGCGGGACACCAAGGTTGGTTGTTAACCAATCAGATTCCCCGTCTGTTCTGGTAACCACTCTCTGATTACGTCCGGTTATGAATGATCGAACCCACATGACCGTCAACTTAGAGAAACCCATTCCAAGCAGCTTGCGAAGGAGTTTAGATGGTGAAATAGTGTCAAAGGCTTTACTGAAATCAAACAGTAGCAAGATTGTCAGGAGGCGCTTATCACTGTCAACACCCGTCCTAATGTCTTCTGTGAGTTTAAGCAGTGCTGTTTGCGTTGAATTATTGCGTCGAAAACCAGTCTGGTGAGGGTCAAGAACTTTTTGCGCTTCCAAGAATTCGACAATCTGGTCGTGTACCAACTTTTCCAGAACCTTGGAGAGAAAGCACAACAGAGCTATTGGACGAAAGTCCGAGACTGCTGATGGAGTTGGTGTCTTCTTAAGCGGCACAAGGTGTGCTCTCTTCCAAGCAAGGTGAGTTTTCTTCAGCGGAGGACCTACATGCGTTGGCAGCTTCTTATAAGAAGAATAGCTGCAGTGAGAATGAGGACGACGGGTGTGTGGTCGAGGCTGGTGCGGTGACCGAGCTGAGTGTGGGTCCCGGCGCGGGTCCTACAGCTGTGACAGCTGGCCGCGCCTGACTAGGCCAGGATAATGATAGAGTGGCGGATGGGGATGTGCTGAGAGCGGGTTTCTTGAATGCAACCTCGCTCTATGCACACATGGGGATGTTCCGTCAGTACCTGGAGGATGCTCGGCCCTCGTATTACCTGTTTGGCATGGCGGAGACGCGTTTCGGTCACGAGGTCGACGATGTGTTCGCTCAGGTCGAGGGTTTTTCTGTCCTGCGTCAGGATAGGAATAAGCGTAGAGGTGGTGTAGCCCTGTACATCCGGAATGACTTCAAAGCTTCTTTATTATGTTCGTCGCCCTCACAGGTGGAGGGGAAGCCAGACATTCCGGAATATTTAATGTGTAGCGTGCAGCAGGGTTCCTCGCCAGCGGTGTTCGTTGCCTTGATCTACCGTCCACCGGGAATTCGCGTCTCGGGCGACTCTGATCTGGTCAACGACCTTCGCAAACATTCCGTGGATTTCACGTTTAGAATTATCATGGGTGACCTGAATGCTAACATGTTGTCGACCTCACAGGACGCAGAATTTTTCCGTGAGCTCGCTTGCGAGCTAAACTTCAAATTAGCAGATCACGGCGCGACGCATCATGTAGGGGATTCTCACACGTGGATTGATGTGATCTTTACGGACGACGACAATGTAGTGCTGAATGCGGGTAATTCACTGGCGACTTTCCCAAGCAGACATAATATTATAGACGTTGAGATTGACATTCGTACAGAAAAACCTCCGGCTCTCAACGGTTTTGTTTATAGGGATTATAAATCGATCAAAACGGAGGAACTTCTAATCCTTTTAGCTGCTTGTGATTGGTCGCCGGTCAGTTGTCCGAGCAGTGGAGCAGACCTTCGGCTGGAACACCTCAGCCAGAACATCATGAACGTCATTGATCAACTCGCCCCTCTGAAAGAGTTTAAGCCGAGGAAACGAGGGCATCCTCCTTGGGTGGACGAGGACATTAAAGACTTGTACAGAAGACGAGACGCTATACACAAACGATACAAACGTACGAAACGGACGGACCTGTGGACGGAGTATCAGTCTCTAGCAGACGATGCTGAGGAACGTACTGCCCGAGCGCGGGATGCCTTCATTAAAGACAGAGTTTTCGACGCCCTCAGTAGTAATAAGAACGTTTGGAATGAGCTTCGCAATCTCGGTCTTGTCCCAAGGGCCAAGAACGACCTGCATGGTTTTACCCCAAACGAGTTGAATAATCATTTTGCCGGGGTTTCCGTCTCCGACCTTGAGTTCGAGGCAGACTTGGATGATGTCGTGTCAATGGCTGGCGAGGGTGGCTTCTCCTTTCGTGAGGTCACCTTCGCTGACGTCGTGCTCGCGGTCGCTCATTTCTCATCTCAAGCAAGGGGCGAGGATGGAATACCTCAAAACATCGTTGCAAAATCGTTACCGATAATTGGCCATCATCTTGTAGCGCTATTTAACTCTTTATTATCGAGCGGGGTCTTTCCGGCGGCCTGGAAGAGAGCGCACTTGGTGCCACTCAAAAAGACGGCAGTTCCATCGTCCGTCTCGGACTTTCGTCCAATTGCCCTTTTGTGCTTTCTTTCTAAGGTACTGGAGAAGTTGGCGCATGATCAGATTGTAGAGTTTCTGGGGGCGCTGGAGACTCTGGATCCTTTCCAGACTGGTTTCCGAAGGCATAACTCAACACAGACAGCACTACTGAAACTAACGGAGGACATAAGGGCGGGTATAGACAGTAGCGGGCGCCTTATGACGATCTTGCTGTTATTTGACTTCAGTAAGGCATTTGATACGATTTCTCCTTCCAAATTGCTTCGTAAGCTGATCAGAATGGGCTTCTCTAGGTCGGTAGTTCTGTGGGTCAGATCTTTTGTGACTGGACGTAACCAGAGAACAGTTACAAATAATAACGGTGATTCTGATTGGCTAAAGACCAATCTTGGCGTCCCGCAGGGCTCGATACTGGGGCCTCTTCTGTTCAGCTTGTATATAAATGATATACAGGAAGTCTTTTCAAAGTTCAAGGGTATGGAGGGGAAATTGACTGATAGTGTTGCGCATTTGCTTTACGCGTGGGGCGAATGTCGGCTGTGGCGCATGCTGTGTCGGCTTGGGCGTCCGAGAATGCCTTGAGACTCAACACTGGCAAGACCAAGGCAATAATTTTTGGTTCGGAGCATAGTATTAACTACTTGCAAAATTTGGACTTGCCTGGTGTTGAGATTCAAAATGGTGTTTTCGTGCCCTTTGTCGATGAGGTGACCAATCTTGGAGTGATAATGGACTCCAGGCTTACATGGAAACCGCAGGTAGATGCAGTTAGCCGAAAGGTTAACAGAGCCCTTTATCTTGGTACCTCGGAAGTACTGCGGAAGCAGCTGGCAGGCGCTCTCGCTATCTCTCACATGGACTATTGTTCCATAGTGTATCTTGATGTGACGGGTGAGCAGCAGACTAGACTGCAACGATTGCAGAATTCATGTGTGAGATATATAACGGGCGCTGGGAGGGCCGAGCACATTACTCCTTACAGGGGGACACTGGGCTGGTTGGATGTTAAAAACAGACGTGCCTATTTCGCGGCGGTCTTGATATACAAGGCACTTAATATGGGTCAGACGCCGTACATTTCGGCCCTCTTCGAGAAGAACCAGTGCAGGACCTCTCGTAGGGTGCCCAGGGATTTGGCGGATCCGGGAGCGAGGACCGACGCGGGTCTGAACTCCTTTCGAGTTTATGGGGCGCGCCTGTGGAACTCCATTCCGCAGGAGATCCGCACTTTGGCCTCGCTATCGAGGTTTAAGGTGGCGTTGCCTTGCCACCTATTAAATAATAATTAACTGTGATATTTTAATAAGACTGAAAACACCCTGATATTAGTATGTAGTACTCCGCGTTGTTGTTCAATTGACGCGATAGGATAAGATTTATGCGAAATTGTACTTAACTATTTTGTCTTGACAAATAAATTTCTATTCTAAGCCTTCGGAAAAGTCCCCGTTGATAGCGATGTATTAAACAGTGTCACTAAATGTTGGCCTATAATGGGTAACGATTTCGCAATGATGTTCTGCGGAATACCATCTTCCCCCTTTGCTTGAGACCAGAATTGAGCGACAGCAAGCACGACGTCAGCAAGGGTGACGTCACGAAAAGTGAATCCTCCCTCGCCAGCCATCGACACAATGTCATCCAGGTCTGCCTCGCTTTCAGAGTTCGATATGGACACTCCGGCGAAATGACTGTTTAATTCGTTTGGTGTGAAGCCGTGTAGGTCGTTCTTAGCTTTAGACACCAAACCCAGATTACGCAATTCATTCCACACATTTTTATTGTTATCAAGCGCGTCAAAGATTCTGCTCTGAATAAAAGCCTCACGCGCGAGCGCGATTGTACAAGTCTCGTAAGTCTGAGTCTACCCACGGAGGAAGCATTTTTCCTCTGGGTCTAAATTGTTTGAGTGGAGCAAGTTGGTCAATGACATTCATGATAATGTGACTAAGATTTTCTAGTCGTGTGTCAACTCCACTTTCAGTGCAACCAACTGGCGACCAATCACAAGCGGCTAATAGGGACAGAAGTTCCTCCGTTTTAATACTTTCGCGGGTCGAGGACCCCGAATCCGACGCCGCTTGTCGTATCGCAATCGAGACCCATCAAGGTCAGAAGCAGTATCGCAGATCTGCTCAGCATCTGTATTGTTGTTGCCGTCAATTAAACAAACACTACTATTTCTATTAACACTAATATCTACCGTGTACGGGCATACGGTACTATCATGATTTCTAAGAGAGACAAAGATTTGCGAGTCTTCCGCAACACTGAGACCACGCTGGCAACTCTCGGCAACGCCATCACCATCCGCGCTGTCTACGATAGATGTTATTTTGGACATAAGGCTTTTAATGTCCTGTTTAAGGATTGAGTTTTCCTGTAGAAGCAACAGACGGTCACCGCGCAGTCCCTCCAGCATAGACGACTGCTCAGCAATCGTTCCTACCAGCGAGGAAACCCTGGCGACCAGACAGTTGATCGACTCCTCCAATGCTGTGGAGGGTGCCGAATCTACACTAGCGGCCCTGAGCTTCCTCACGAGAAGAGCTTTCAGACCGTCGATCGCATTCTCCAGCAAGTCAAACCTATCACCAAAGAGGTCCAGCATGGAGGATGGCAGTGAGCAATACCGAATGCCACCAGAATCCACAACTGAACCACCCCTAGAAATGGCGCTCAAGGATGGTGTTGACGCTGTCAGCTTCGCAGATACATCACTATGTACACTAATAATCGGCGCGGAAACATTGAAGCTCGCAGTATTCATGTCGGGCACTCTATCGGGAGTGTTCACAACCATGACATCCGGGTCAACGGTACCAATGTTACTAACACCAGCAGTATTATTTGCATTATCATTACTACTATTACTAGTACTATTTATAGTACCTCTTATGAGCGGACTGCGTATTTCAATCGTATTTGTAGACTTATTGGCGTGTAATCGTATTGGTGGATAATGACTCGCTCGCGGCGAGTTCGACCGCTATAATAATTGAAGCGCGACAAATGATGATTGTACTTACAATCTCGCAAAGCGCCGCTCCTGCGTGGTGCGGCGCGCGCAAAATGGCGGGAGCGTCCTCCCTCGGATACACTGAATGGTCGCGAGTCGGTGGCGTACCGACTGGTTCGTCGCTGGCTCGCTGGGTGACTCCTCTCGCGTATTCGCCCTCGCTCGCTGCTCCACGGGTACACACACGCACGGTGGAGGCACTGTAGGTCGCGTTCGCGCGGTATAAAAAGGTCCTTGATCCCAAGCACGTGTTGCTCGTCTCGCGGCCGGAAGCTCTCTCCCTGCCGATCGCGCTCGCGACCGAGGTGTCCGAGCGCCGCGCGCAGTGCCTGCGCGCTGAACCGCGGCGACCCTGCGCATGACATGCGCGCGCGATTCAAATCGCTGGATGGCTTACAACCCCCCCCTAGAATCGGCTAATCGTCCCGATGTCGATTCTATATACGGCGTCGACGCGTATCGTTCGTGGGGATGGGTGTAGGCTTCGGGTCTCGTATTGAATACGCGTAGGTATTCTCCTTTATCTTTTTTCGGGGCACGCCTGCGCGGACGTCGGCGCATTGCCCGCTGCCCTTGTACGCCTAACCGTGTACACCGCTTTGCGTGGGCGTCCTCGCTTCTTCGCGGGTTTGGGGTCGGGAGGGATTGCGCGGCTCGCGTTACGCGTGTCTACGCCGGCGTCTATCGTCGACGCATGCTGTCCGCTGACAGCGTCTCGCTCGCGTGGAGTAGCGTCGCGTACTACTCCGTCGTCGCTCGCATCCCTCGGTGGTTGAGCGCTGTCGTCTTCTTCTTCGCCTTCTTCACCTTCCTGACGCGACGTGTGGAAGGGCTTCAGTTGCGTGGCGGCAACCAGGTCCACTTCTTGCCCCAGTTCGTTGACTAAGCGGTAGGTGTTGATCCCTCGCTCCTCTATAATCTTATATGGGCCAACATAAGGCGGCGCTAGCTTTGCAGAGCGTTGCTCAGCGCCGGAGGATAACACGTGATTCCTCTTCATCACGAGGTCTCCTACCTTATACGCCGCGGGCCTATGGCGTTTGTCGTAGCGCAGCGCTTGGGCCTTCTGCGCCTCCCTACTGCTTTCGTACGCTCCGTCACCGATTTCTACGCTCCCTACTGCTTTCATACGCTCCGGCATTCGATCTTGCCAGTCGTTCAGCGCCTGCTCTTGTAGCGCCTCCTCGGCGGCGAGCTCTTGCTCGCGTCGCGCCGCGAGGGGCGGCCTTGGCTGATTTCCATACATCAGCAAGGCTGGACTTCGACCCGTGGACGCGTGTGGTACGGTGTTGTATCCAAACACGATCTCGTTCAGCTTATCGTCCCATTCCGTGTGCTTCTCCTCGATAAGCGAACGGATCATCACCGTGAGCGTACGGTTCACCCTCTCGACGGGGTTGGCCTGAGGGTGATACGGCGGCGTGACTTCGTGCCGTACACCGCGCCTCGCAAGGTATTCGTCAACGGCCTGATTCTTGAACTCAGTCCCGTTGTCGGAGACGAATACCTCTGGCGCGCCATAGCGCAAGAATATGCGCTCCTGCAGGTACTTGAGGATCGTCTTGGCGTTCGCTGTCTTGATAGCGACACACTCTATCCATCGAGTGAAGAGATCCTCGAATACTAGGATGTATTCGTTGCCATGGACGCTCTTGGGCTTCGGACCCATGATGTCGGCGGCGACGACTTGCCACGGGCGCGTGATGATGCGCCGCCCCATCAGTCCAGTCGGAGGGCGTTGTTCGACTTTGCACTGCTGACAGACGAAGCATTGTCGAACGTACCTCTCAACGTCGGCGTACATTCCGGGCCAATAATATAACGCAGCGACGCGGGCGTAGGTCTTTTCGCGCCCTAAATGACCGGATGTGGAGGCGTCGTGACACTCCTGCAGGATTCCCTCTTTCTTTTCGCGAGGAACTACCAGCTTCCAGGCGTCGTCATACTGCATCGCCGGCGGCAGTTCCTCGTCTGGGCGATAATAGTACAGATTACCCCCAACGTACTTAAACGAGGGATGGTTGGCGGGGTTCTTCTGTACTTCACGGACCTTCTTCAGGTACCACTCGTCGCTAGTGCCCTCTGTCCACCCCAGGGCACTGACTGGCGCTTCCTCGTCCGCGTACATGCGAGAAAGCGCGTCGGGAACGGCGTTTAGCGCGCCTTTCCAGTGTTCGACGGTGTACTGGTGGCCTTGCATTTCTAACGCCCATCTTGCTAGGCGACCGGTCGGATTATGCAAGTTGCAAAGCCACCGCAGGCTACTGTGGTCCGTGACTACTTTAAACTCGTAGCCTTCGATGTACGGACGGAACTTCCGTATCGCCCAGATAACAGCTAAGCACTCGCGTCAGTCTGTAGCACGAACTGCGCCTCTCGATCCGGGCGATGGAGGACAGGCGCCGACGCCATAACCTCTCGATAACCTCACGTCGGTGAGGTTATCGAGTCTGCGCCGGCCTTCCATCCTCTGGATAAATTGCTCGACACTTACGGAGCCATCGCCCTTGAATTTTATGCCCCATTTATTTACCGTACTACCGACGGACCGATTGGCCCGACGGTTCATCGAACCATCGCTGGCGCTCACTCGAGGTTGCGAGGGCCGCTACCCCCCCCCCCCCCAGCGCCAGCGTATGGTGGAAACGATTGCGCCGTGTGATTGGGCATTACTTGTTCACTACGGCGTGCGCTCGAGGCGACATCCTCTGCGAAGCTACTGTGCGTCAGCTGCTGGATGTCGATGTGGTCCTGGAAATTTACCTGCGTCTCTCGTCGCGGATTGACGCTTCTCCCCAGGTCCATTCTGGTGCTCGACGCCATCGTTCCTGGCCATTGGTGAAGGAGCATTTCGATCCTCTGCGTGAGTGCTCTGATCGCCTCAGAGTTCTCCTTCACCTGCGCCCTCAGCTCCTCGTCGTACGTCGGCTGAGGCGCTTGCGTTGTCATGTTCGCTTGGCATTGTGGCGCAGTATTCCATCCTTGCGCCATCATTCCTGGATTCGCAAGTGGCGCGTTGAATCCCGGGAACTCGGCTCTCCCCGTCAGTCCGCTCCACGACGTCTGTATTGGCGCTGAATGCGACGCCGTAGCGTGCGTGCCGAATACAGTGTTTGCCTGTCCTGCAAACTGCGTCTGCGCAGGCGGTGGTTCATACCGTATCGTCGGTATGCTCTGCTGCCTGAATGTGGAGGAGGCTGGGGCGCGAAAGTGGCTTCTCTGCCCTGTCGCGTTTTGCGGCGCTTTCGCGTGCGCCGTGCTAGGCGTTTCGCCTCCTTGCTGGATGCCGAGTGTGTTGCCGAATTGCCACGTCGGCTGCGTTGCCGGCGTTGTCGTTACCGTCGTGGTTGTCGTGGTCGTCGTTGAGGTTACTGGCATTATAACGGCTTCGCCGTTGTCGGAGAGTGGCATTTGCACCTCTAACTGTGCCTCTACCTGCGCCTCTACCTGCGCCTCTACCTGCGCCTCTACTTCATATTCGACGGCCTAGGCGTCGTGTTGCTGTCGCATGTCCGTTGTGGCCTGCAGCAGCAGCTTCAATGGGTGAGGCGCTGACGTGTCGTAGTCCGGATCCGCCAGCGTTCGTGACGACAGGTTTTCTGCCGTCATATCAAGGTAGGACGCCCTGCGTCCTTCTCGCTTTATCCTCACTGCCATTGGGTCTTCTCCGACGCTTTGCTCGAAGTCTGCTTCGGAGTAGTCTCCGAAGAGCCATTTCTGCAGTCGGTAGACCTTTTCTAACCGTCTACCGTCTTTGCGCAGCTCCAGGTGTTCTAGCGCCTCCTGGAGTTCTTCTCCGTCAATCCCTACACACCAATCCTCGACGGCTTTCTCTAATTCGGGATTCATCGCGGTATATATGCTTTGCGAGTGGTCTCAATACAATCCGTGTGCGGGCAGTAAGCTTGCGGATGCGCGAACTTTTCGCACTCACACTTCACTCCTATCAGCGGATCGACTTGCGGTGCGTCTTTAGACGTGAAAGGGTGGGTTGCGCCGGCGCGAGTGTCTTTTCCGGCGATTGCTTGAGCGAAAATCACCGTGTACCGAAAATTGCGGTTCGCGTTCTCTCACACATTCGCGCTCCCACACGTCACTCTTCTTCTTCTGCGGGAAATACTGCTCTCGGTCTCGAGACCGTATGTGCACGCACTGCGTGCTGCTGCCCTCGCTGAGCTTTACTTAATTTCTACGCGCGCGTTGACAGCTGTGCGAAAGTTTGAGTTTACTATCCTCGTCAGACGCCTACTAAGTCCCAACGTGGACGTGACGAGGGTGAGTTTCTCGCGGTCAACCCGACACAGAAAAAAAAACGATTTTCTTGTCTCGGAGAGCGTGTCTACTATTGCTGTCAGCTCGCAATGCAGCCGCTCCGAGACAATCCGAATTAACTTCGGACAGCACGATCCGCGCCGCTACTCTCCGGTAGGGGTACGCGGCGCTAACCGCACTGTCAACTTTTGCACTGCTCGTCCGAATGTACAATATATTTTCTCAGTGCAAACAGTGAGACCGCTGTCGCGATACGCGGCGTTTACTTCGACGGCGCGCGCTAAACCGACTCTTGTTTATTCAGGACGTCGATCCGTGTCCTTTGATTGCGCCTCTTGCGGAGATTCTAAATTTCTTCTTTAAAAAAATTTTAGGCGCAATCCTCCCGAAATTACACCACGATATTGGGTGCCAGTTGTAACGGGGCGTTTGTGCTGATGCAACGGCTCCAACGCTGCGCCGGAGGCTCGACTTCGGCGTGAAGATTCTCTTCGGCCCGTTCAACGGAGAGAAACTCTCCTTGATGCGACGGCGATTACCTGCGCCGTCGCTCGTGCAGCCTACTGCTGCCGTGCCGCCGTGGCACTCTGCTCGACTAGTCAGTTGTCCTACAAATCGCGAAACACGCGATTTGCCCGCGTAGGCTGTCGGGGTACTCGGGAATATAAGGACGTTAGGAGCAAACGAAGTGTAAACACTTAGATACAAGCAACCGTTTGTTTATTCAAATTCGGATTACACGAGCTAACAACACGTTATATACGCGTGACGCGAGAAGGCAGATTGCACACGCCGATAATGACTCGCTCGCGGCGAGTTCGACCGCTATAATAATTGAAGCGCGACAAATGATGATTGTACTTACAATCTCGCAAAGCGCCGCTCCTGTGTGGTGCGGCGCGGGCAAAATGGCGGGAGCGTCCTCCCTCGGATACACTGAATGGTCGGCGAGTCGATGCGTACCGACTGGTTCGTCGCTGGCTCGCTGGGTGACTCCTCTCGCGTATTCGCCCTCGCTTGCTGCTCCACGGGTACACACACGCACGGTGGAGGCACTGTAGGTCGCGTTCGCGCGGTATAAAAAGGTCCTTGATCCCAAGCACGTGTTGCTCGTCTCGCGGCCGGAAGCTCTCTCCCTGCCGATCGCGCTCGCGACCAAGCTGTCCGAGCGCCGCGCGCAGTGCCTGCGCGCCGAACCGCGGCTACCCTGCGCATGACATGCGCGCGCGATTCAAATCGCTGGATCGCTTACAATGTCTTAGCTAAGTTCTTGGCTTAAACCTTATAGTTTGTAAGATGTGTTGATTGAATGTTTAAAAAGATTTTTTATATCTTCAAAAGTAAGCGGTAGACTGCTTCAAAAAACATTTGGTGATTTATTTGTACCCTAATGAAAAACCAATCACTGAAAAGCACTGTCGACATGATTCCAGGACAATGACGGCCTAATCGGGCTGACAATTTTTTGACATACTCTTAAAAGCACTAGTCACTAGTTTTGCAATGAATGGAAGAAATTTAATTTAAATGAATAAAAAACTTTTTAAAAATAAAAGAAGTAAAAAATGTAGTTGTTTTAGCTTATTTTTCATTATTTTGGTCTTTTATATTTTTAATAAGTTTTCTATTTATTTAAATTAAATTTTCTCCATTCATACCAAAAGTAGTGCTTTTAAGAATATGTCAAAAATGTTCAGCCCGAGATTGGGCCGTACATTGTCATGGAAGCGTGTGGACAGTGATTTTCGGTTATTGATTTTTCATTGGTGTACATTAGGACCAAATAAGCCAAAAAAAATTTTCAAATAAAGATAAAGTTGTATGTATAAAAAATTTCAAATCAATCCAATGTATCTGTTTGAAATTAAAAATAATTATTTTTTTCGAGTTTTAAAGGTGGTGTGTCCCCTTAAGTTTTAAAAAAGTATTAACATACTTTTATATATTAAAACAATATTTTATTTATTGGAACTATGAATTATGTTGGAGGAAGGTACGTGCCAATGAATTGGCAGCGCTTTTTGTTACTTATAACCTTATAAACAACAATATTTACAGTAAAAATTTCTTGAGACCGAGTACACAAACTACTGAGCCGCAAATTACTGTAGCAAAACTCGTGTACGTAGTATACGCATTTTGGTGGACTGACTGTAGGATCTTGGGTAGGATATGCAGCATAAACATCTACAATTAATTTCAAACCACATTATTTGTTATTGTAAAGAACATAAGGTCTTACATTATTATAAAGAGCTAAGTTTTTATAAAATCAATTATCATAAAATCTGCTACATTCATTATTCCTTGCTTGTTCACAATGTAACATATATAATAATATGCATTTTCAAAATAATATAGCAGCGTGAAAAATCGAGACTGATTAATACTTACTGTCCATACGTTCACAGGAAGCCACAAAAAAAATTTTCGCTTCATTATGTCGCGCGTGTATGCGCGTGCTGCTTATGCTTTCAAAAAGTAGTTTTTTCGTGAGCTCTTATTCGGATAGATATCGTCGCTCCCAATGAAGAGTAGGACTTTCGCGCCGTCTTGCCGCGAATACTAAGACTTACGCGATTTTGTGTAAAAGAGTAGGACTTTACACGGCTTGCGACGAAAACTAAAATTTTTGTAAATAGTCCGATAAAAATGTGATATCATCTTAGAAATTCTGTCAATGGTTATAAATTGCACATACTATCGTCATTTATTCTATTACATTATCGACAAAGTATTATTTGAACATTAATTTCAAAATATTGATAGTTTTTCAAAAGTTCTATTCTCCGCCGCAAAAATGCCGAATCCTATTCTTTGTTGAGGGTGACGATATATAAGTAAGGATATTTTGTTAATAAGGTTTTGCTTCCTTCCTAAATAAGGAAGCTTTGTAATAGTAATTTTGAGTTAGCGTAAAAACATGTTAGAAGTTTGTTTTGATGTATTTTTAAACGAAAAAGAGTATTATATAATTGCTATCATGTGCAGGCAAAACGAAGAAATTAATATAAAAGGGGCACACATTTCAATAAAATTATTTTAATTCAGATTATTATTTTCATGAATATATTATTAGGTATAGGAATAGTAAATTAGTTCAAAGGGAGTAACGTGCCAAAGAATTGACAGCGGTTTTTATTTATAGGCTAATAAAAATTGTAAAATTAAAAAAATGATTTTTCGCGAACAGATAATGGCGTTAAAAATTGCGACACTGATTGACCGAATTTTGTTCGCCGTATAAGACGCAACAATTGAGGCTAAAATCGCCTCGAAAAGCACTTATTAATTATTGCTCTCAAAATAATTATAAGAAATTCGCGAGACTGATTGACTGTAATTTTTTTCGTTGTATGCGAGGACAAAGCCGAGGCTCGATACGTCTCGAAAAGCATTGAATAATCTCGAAAGCACAACACCATGAAATTCGCGATACTGTTCGACAGAATTTTTTCGCCGTATAAGCGCAATAACCACCGCTGTAATCGTATTCAAAAGCACTGATGAATTACTACACTGAAAAAAATGATACTAAATTTGCGAGACTGATTAAGTGCATTTATTACGCTTTACGCGAGAACAAAGCCGAGGCTCGATTCGTCTCGATAAACACTGAATAATATCGAAAGCCCAACACCACAAAAATCGCAACAACCGCGGCTAGAATCGTCTTGAAAAGCACTGATGAATTATTACACTCAAAAGAATCATACGTAATTCGCGAGACATATTGCTGCATTTTTATTTGTTTAGCGCGAGGACAAAGCCGAGGCGCAATTCGTCTCAAAGACATTCTATAACCGTGAAAGCACAAATAAACTCGAAAATCGCGACACTGATTAACCACATTTTTGCGTAGTTTGCGAAATTAAAAATAAGGCCGAAAGACACTGACAAATCGAACGTTCGGCGAGGGTGGGAAATACAATTTTTAATTTCGACACAATCACATGAATATTCATCGAGAGGGATCATGCACCTCCCGTCCATTTTGCAAAAAAACACTTCGCGTATACGGACCATGTAAGGTCGATAAAGTCACTAACAATATATATTTTTTTTTTATTTAAGCTTTTTCAAGTTTAACATATGTGAAGCTTATATAGATGTGCATAGTATAAATTACATTTTTTTTACAAGGTTTAAATAGTATTTACATCCGTATTTAAATATATAAACTACATTTTTCGAAGAAGTTACATATGTATTCGCATGCCTTTATATTTGGCTTTTTAATCACTGTTTCGATATTTAATGGTAGATATAATTTGATTTTTTTCAGCTCGTCTATCAAGTGCAATCTTTCAACCTCATATCGCTTACAATCCCACAGTATGTAATTTAGATTCTCTTCGCTCTCATTGCATGCGCATAGCGGGCTGTCTATAATATGGATTCGTGCGAGAGAGGCTGCAAGATTATAGTGATTGGCCCTACATCTGTTTATGACTACAATACTACGGCGATTTAGGCGAACGTTTGTATAATAGGGTTTTTGATTGGTTGAGTAATACCGTTTAAAATACTCTTTTCCTTTTGTTTGGCCTATCTCTTATACAAAGGTTTCGCTACGTCATTTTAGCTATTTTGTCTACTGTCTCGTTGCCGATAATACCAATGTGCGAAGGGATCAAAAAAAATCTGATCGAGCTACCTATATTATTCGACAGATATTCGTTATATTTGCGCTTAATTTCGCAAATGTGTGGGTTTATTGTGGGTGCATGTTTGACTGATTGCAAGCTTTGGAGTGCGGATAAGGAATCTGAAAATATAACGTAGTTTTGATGAGGATTTTTCAAGGCAATGTCGAGGGCGTTTGAAAGGGCGAATCATTCAGCTGTATAAACTGATCCAATTTAGTTGATGGCCTTGCTAATACTAATGTTTAGTTCTGGACAAAAACATGCTATTCCTAATGATTTTGAATTCTCAATTTTACTGACATCAGTGTATAAATTTCTTGCATTTTCATTTCTTATAAATACATTAAGATGCGCATTCGGAAATTCAACATTTCTAAGTATTTTTCCAAGTTTAGTATTTATTGGAATATTTAATTTAACAGTTTGGTAGTCATATGAGTGTATATCGTAGGAGCAATTATGTTCTTCTAATTCTGAATTTAGTAATTCGTCAACGCATCGGCTTAGTACCGGGTTTTTCTTTATTTTATGATTCTTGTTTTTTAAAATATGGTTGAATTTTCGAATGCTTTCATGTGTTAACGATTTTTTATTGCATATGGATTTTGTTATAAAGCGTTTACATAATAATTCCACTCGATGTTCGATTAAAGAAAGTTCAGATTCTGCCAACATGGCGTTTTTCGGAGTACTGATTCGATAACCTAGAGCAATCCTTATAGCCGAGTATTGAATCTTTTCTAGGTTATTTTTATAACTTTCTTGGACTGGATAATAAATAAAACTTCCATAGTCTATGATTGAGCGTACATAACTTTTGTATAGTGCGATTAGTGTTTCGGGATCAGAGCCCCACCATGTACCGCATAGAAACTTAAGAATGTCTAAAGCTTTCATACATTTTTTCTTTATGTGCAAAATGTGTTCTATAAAATTAAATTTATAATCAAATATCATTCCAAGAAACCGTACAGTATTACTGGATTTTACCGTGCAGTCTCCGATCGTAATCGTCGTTTCCCTTGGTCGAATTTTTCGCTATTAAAATGTATGAGAACTGTTTTTTGCTAGACTAAGTCCTATTTCTGAAATGTTTTTGCTAATGATGTTAATAGCTTTTTCAACTACGTTTCGACATTTTTTTTGCGGTGAGAAGTTGGAGTAAATGGCGATATCATCAGCAAACTGCGAAATCCTGATGCTCTTTGGTAAGCCATGTGTGATATTTCTAACGTAAATTATATAGAATAATGGGCTCAGGACTCCCCCTTGAGGGACTCCTTTGCCCACGATTCGAAAATTGTTTCCTGTAGTTTCCGTTAATATTCGCCTTTCATGGGTAATAAACTTAACAAATTTAATTAAATTTTCGGAGCATCCGATCTCTGCTAATTTTTCCAGTAGGATATCACACTTGACGTCATCAAAGGCACCGCAGACGTCGAGGAATGCTGCTAATAGTGACTTTTTTTACAAGTGTCTCGTTTATGCTTAGGGCTAAGTTCGTTAAATTATCGACGCAAGCAAATTATCGACGCCACCAAATCAAACCCGTTTGATTTGGTGGTAAACAATTATTGAATTCGCACCACCATTGCAGTCTATTTTTGACTAGTGTTTCGAATAACTTGCATACGCATGATGTGAGCGCGATTGGTCTGACCCCTTTCCCATCAGGTTTGTCTATAAAATGAACATATGAGTTTTTCCAGCTATACGGAAATTCGTTGGTGGAAAACATCTCATTAAAGATATCTAAGAGTAGCAAATGATATTTAATGGGTAGGTTTTGAATTATTTTGTAATCTATTCCGTCAAGCCCCGGAGATGATTTTATGTTTTTAGAGTTCAAGGCTGTGTTAAATTCACAAAAATCGAAGTATGAATCAAAGAACTCATTTTTATTGCAATTTGGCAAATGAGCAGGATCAGTGATTGCCCATGTTGGGCTTATTTTATCTAGAGCGACATCCATTTTTTGAGTTCTAGATAGGTTTTCCGAGAAGTGAGAGGGCGTGATTTTGACCCACTTATTTTTAAGAATTTTGCATTTGTCCCATACATATTTCTTATTTGTGTTAAATCTGATAGTTTCCGCAAAGTTTCTAAAATATTCTTTTTTAATTGTTTTGAAGGTTCTTGTTGCTAATGCGTGTGCTTTTTTATATTCAATGAGATTAAATAATTCAAGGGTTTTCTCCCATTTTTTATAGGCATCTTTTCTGAGTCGTTTGACTTTGTCACATTCACTATTCCACCACGGGACTCGATTACTTTTATTTTTTGTGTAAAAAGATGTTGGCTTAGGGCAACTATTATTGATTGAGTCGGTAATACATTTAATAAAGAAATCATATTTTTCATGAGCAGACAGATTAGTGTAGTTATTTTCAAGAAATTCTGTGAATTTTTCGTCCAGTTCCGTGGTGAAATGGTTCCAATCAGTTCTGACTTTTTTTAATCTGAATGATTTTTTAGTATATTTACATCTTTGCGTTTGGACATCAAAAAAAAATGGGAAAGTGACCAGAACCAAGGGTTTCGTCATGCACTCTCGCACTTAATTTATCGGTAATATTCATCGTGGAAATTACTAAATCAATATTGGATCTGATATTTTGATTTAAATTAATGTATGTCTGAGTATCGTCGTTGTGAATATACAGGTCATGATCGTCAATTGCTTGTAAAAATCTGTCACCATTTAAATCGGCTTTTGTACAATTCCATGCTTGATTGTGCGCGTTAAAATCTCCTACAAAAATGCAGTTTTTATTGTTTTCAAGATTATTGATCATGTCCCATTGGTCTTGCGTTAACGTATTTTCGGGTGATCTATAGCATATAATTAGTTCGAGCGCCGGGAGAGTATTTACAATTCAGATACCGCACATTTCGACCGATTTGTCGGGAGACTTAATATCTTGGATTTCCGCAAACTCGAGGTTTTTTCTAATAAAAAGTAATATACTTCCTCCTCTTTTATGTTTTCGATCTTCCCGGAACGTTAGAAAACCAGGAACATTAATATTTCTTTTTTCATCCTCCTCTTGAGTCAACCATGATTCGACACAGATGAAAATATCTACGTTGTGTAGGATAGGAGTCAGTTCGTGAAGGCGCTTACGTAAGCGTCTTGCGCTCCAATACATAAATTTAATATTATTATTTACATACACATTTGGATTAGCCATTTGTTGGTTTGTTGTTATATTTCTTCTTCTATAGATGGAGATTCACTTGTGGAGCTGGCATCATCACTTATACTGAGCTGGGTGTCGTAAGTCAAACGCTTGATGATTCTGTGAATTCGTTGTTTCAAGGTGGTATCTGGAATGTTATCGTAAATATCTTGGAGCATACCGCACAGCATTGTTTTTTGATGAGTGTAGCTGAGAGCTAATTCCGGAATTTTCCGATTTCCATAGGATTCGCTTAGAAAATTTGTGATACTTTTTAAATATATTGGATAATTGCTCGCATTTTCGTCAATGAGTTTGCTGACTGGCTGTAATTTAAGAGCGATTTCTGAATTTTGGGTTTTTTCTTTCTTCGGTTTCTTTGTTTTTCTTTTGTTTTTTATCTCTCTTTTTATCTTTGTGCTATTTTCTGTCAGAGTTGATATGTTACTCGATGGTGGTCTTTCGTTGGAGGCCGGTGGGGGCATTAGGTTCAATGTTAAGTTTGCAGTTGTTTCGTTTGCGTTTTGAGGCTGATTATTAGACGTAGACAGACCATTGTCGATCGAAGTTTTCACCACCTCCTGCGATTGATTAATATCTTTGATTGCCGTTATTGGCATTGGTTTATTTCTTAAAGATGGATCATCGTTGCTTTGGTTTCGATCTGATTTAGTTTGGCAATGTTTAGCTATATGGCCCTCCATTTTACATAAGAAACACTTTAATGATGACGTGCTTGAGTATATAAAGTACTGAACCTCCTCGTAAGTTATTTTTAAAAGATCCGCTAGTTTTGATACATCCTCAGGATCGATGTAGGTTTGTCTCCTGGAGCTTAGTCCTTGGCGATAGATGCTTTGAGTGTAGTGATTTGAGAGCAACGTTTGATATTTAGATTTTCTAAGATATCTTCGAGGACAAAGTTGGGAATTGGAGGAGCTACGTTTGAGAAAATGACCCTTTGCTGTTTAGTGATAAGGGGACGAATAGTTACTTTTGTTTCACCTATTATTATAAATTTGCGTGTGTCAGTCAATTCATTAACCAGGTCCTCTGATGTCAAGTACAGACAAACTCTATTGCTCGAAATTCTTGTTGAGTATAAAATGTTCTTATTTTCTACTAATTCACCCACAGTACATGTGTAATCAGTTAGATTTAAACCTTCAGCACAGTCTACGATTAATCCTTGATCTCGTTTTGGAAACTGTTGTTTCTGAGCAGCACTTGCGTAGCTAATCGAGCCTGTATCTTTCACTGTGTACCAAAATACTTTTGAGGAACTTTGGGACGATGGAATTTCGTTAAGAGAAGCCATCGTTGTTTCACTAATGTGATTTAGCATTCTAAAGAATGCTGGATATATGGGGCTACTGATAACCCTATATAGCGTTAGGCGCGCGATTTACTGTGCGATCTTATTAGTAGAGCGTTGGTAAACAAACGTCTTCACTCTGTGAAGGCTCGCAGAGAATTCCCACTAACAGTATAGTCATTAAATCATTCATAAATAATAGTAGATAATATCTGGGGGCGGGGGTGGTATACCAAGAGGGTCATGCTAATGTGTTTATTATTATTTTGCACTCAAAATAATTATAAGAAATTCGCGAGGCTGATTGACGGCATTTTTTTCGTTGTCTGCGAGGACAAAGCCGAGGCTCGTTACGTCTCGAAAGGCATTGAATAATCTCGAAAGCACAAAACCATGAAATTCGCGATACTGTTCGACGGATTTTCTTCGCCGTATAAGCGCAATAACCACCGCTATAATCGTCTTTAAAAGCACTGATGAATTATTACACTGAAAAAAATGATACTAAATTCGCGAGACTGATTGAATGCATTTTTTACGCTTTACGCGAGGACAAAGTCGCGGCTCGATTCGCCTCGATAAACACTAAATAATCTCGAAAGCACAACACTACAAAAATCGCAAAAACCGCGGCTATAATCGTCTCGAAAAATACTGATAAATTATTACACTCAAAAAAATTATACGAAATTCGCGGGACGTATTGTCTGCATTTTTATTTGTTTAGCGCGAGGACAAAGCCGAGGCGCGATTCGTCTTAAAGAGCATTCTATAATCGCGAAAGCACAAATAAACTCGAAAATCGCGACACTGATCAACTGCATTTTTGCGTAGTTTGCGAAATTAAAAATAAGGCTGGCAGACATTGACAAATCGAACGGTCGACGAGGCTGTGAAATAAAAATTATAATTTCGACACAATCACATTTTGCAAAAAAACACTTCGCGCACACGGACCATGTGAGGTCGATAAAGTCACTAACAATATAGTTAATAAATTCATAAATAATAGTAGATACATTTTACTGTTGATAGAACAATGCCGTAGCTCGCCATAAATAATCAGGGCCCCCCTAGGCTGCTTTTCGCCATGCCAGGATTATTTTCAAAACATGGGTTATTCTTTAAATGGGGGGAAATGACGGCTGTAGAAAATTAGTATAGATTCAATTTTGCTTCCTCCTACAGGAACCTTTGTAATAGTAAAATTGTCTACTTCGGCCAAAACTGATTAGAAATCCATTTTGAGATGTTTGGAGTTCGAATCGCGTGTTTTTAGAAAATGTCCGTATGGATATGTGTTTGTGAGTTACTGTGTGTGTGTGTTTTTTTTTTTTTTTTTCTTTTTAGTTGGAGAAAGAGGTTGGAGGGAAAAATCTTAATAGACCATGACATGGCCTGAGCCACCGTGTGTTGGATTCTCACCAACTAAAACCCTTCGTTTTGCGACCGAATATAGAATCCAATTGCAACCCGAATCCTCTTCGCTCTCCTTACCGATTTGTCGGTGAGGAGGGCCAAGATCCGTCTTCAGTGCCTTTTACCCCCGCGGTACCACGGTCAAGTATTACTTCGCGGGGGGGGGGGGGGCATAGGGACATTGCCCTTGTCTCCTTGATGTGATTGTCATTCCTTATGACCTTCATTATAGGCTGCCGTCTACTTCTTACCGCATTGTCCGGTCGTCAGCTTCTTGCAGCATCTCTCGTCTTCTTCTCTCTTCGTCACCCCTCACTTTCTTGAGGATGACCGCTGCGTAGTTACTAACCACGTGCCAGCCCTCAGCGGTGGCGAACATAGCTACCATAATAGACTCAGGAGTTGCTCTGGTCTGGAGATAGCGTTCAAACTCTTCACGCTCCTGCTGGTAACGCGGGCAGTAGCAAAAAACGTGCTCAGCGTCCTCGCACATGTCCAGACATGCTGGGCAGTCTGGACAGTCTTCTAAATTAAATCTACACAGGTATGCTCGATAGCATCCATGTCCCGTCAAAAATTGCGTGAGGTAGTAGTTTACTTCCCCGTGTCTTCTTTTAATCCAGTTTTCAATCTTTGGTATAAGTCGGTGCGTCCAGCGCCCTTTCAGGCTACTGTCCCATCTTCTCTGCCACTCAGCTACTGTTTGTTCTCTGGCAGCGTTCCAGATTTCTGCCTTCGTTCTATCGCTCTTCTCCTGTTTTGCCATGTATATGGCCTTCCTCTCTAGTGCTAAGAGGTCGATGGGTGGCATGCTTGCCACGACGCTTATTGCATCGTCCGATACCGTGCGGTAAGCAGACGCTACTCTTAGCGCACTCCGTCTATACACGGATGACAGGTTTCGCGCATAGGCTTTTATTGCCATTGCATCTGCCCAAATTGGTGCCCTGTACAGCATAATCGATGTACTGACACTTGTTAACAGCTTCTTTTTCTTCTCAGTAGCTCCACCGACATTCGGCATGAGCCGAGAAAGAGCAGCAGTCGTTCTTGCCGCTTTTTTACCTGCTAATTCAAGGTGCTGTTTAAACGTCAACTTTTCGTCTATAGTAACGCCCAAATACTTGATAGTCGATTTAGAGGTTATCTCATGGCCGTCTATCATTAGGGCGATCGTCTCCATTTTTTTCCTGCTAGATATCAGGATCGCCTCGGTCTTGTGTCCAGCGAGTTCAAGTCCCGTTTCTCTCAGCCACCTCTAGATGGTGGTGATCGCTTCATTGGTGATTTCAGCGACGTCTTCTTTTTCCTTCCCTACTACTACAAGAGCTATGTCGTCTGCGAATCCTACTACCATAGCCTCCCGCGGGAGTTGTAGTCTCAGCACTCCGTCATACATAATGTTCCACAATGGCGGGCCCAGTACTGATCCCTGTGGAACACCTGCCGTGACCTTGTAGGTTTCAATGCCGCAATCCGTTTCGTACAGTAAAGTTCTGTCCTTCAGATAGTCGGCCATCATCCTCCTGATGTAGGTGGGCACCTCAAGCTTTTCAAGCGCTTCGTGTATCTGCGTCCACTTTGCAGAGTTTAATGCGTTTTTGACATCCAAAGTAATAACTGCACAGTACTTCTTTGTTCCGCCCTTCCACCGCTTTCCACTGATGGCTGCTCGGGCTGTGTTTACCACTAGGCCGATCGCGTCCAAAGTAGATCGGCACTTCCGAAAGCCATATTGGTGCTCGGCAAGCCCCTTGGTCTCTTCGATTATGCACTCCATCCTGCTGCTGATAATGCGCTCCAGTATTTTTCCTTGAGTGTCCATCATACATAATGGTCTGTACGATGTCTCCCCTCCGGGCGCTTTGTTACCCTTAGGTAGCAACACAAGTCGCTGCTTTTTCCAGTTCGTCGAAAATCTCCCTTCTGCTAGGCATGCATTGTAGAGGCCAACAAATTCTTCAGGTTTAGCCTCGATGGCATGCTTCAGCGCCACATTTGGTATGCCGTCAGGACCGGGAGCCTTATTGTTTCCTACCCTCTTGCTTGCTACGAGTAGCTCCTCAACTGTAATTGGAGGTATATCTTCTTCCCGCACTTCCTCTGCTACAGCATATGGTGCGTCCGGTTGACTTGGAAAAAGTGTTGTCACTACCCTCTTTAGTACCTCTGGGCACTTTGGTGGGGGTATATAGCTTCCTTTGAGTGTCTTCATAACTGTTTTGTAGGGCCTGCCCCATGGATCTTTATTGACCTCTTCTAGCAGCTCCTTATGACATATCTGCTTGCTTTCACTGATGCACTTCTTGAGGGTGCACTTGGCTTCTTTCATTCTTCTGCTGCATTCTTCTACAGCTTCGCTTCCAATACCGGTTCGGTAAAACTTTTTCCTTGCCCGTTGCTCAAGCCTTCGTGCTCGGTGGCAGGCGGAGCGCGCTGATCTAATCTTCTCGTTCCACCAATATACTGGTGCCCATCTTTGATTGGGCACTTTTCTTGGCATAACTGCGTCACAGGCTCGGGTGAGCCATTTTGTCATTTGTTCAGCCTTATGTTCTGCTGATCCCGTCAATTGGATATTTCCTAACATCATCAGAAATAGTTCCTTGTCGTACTCCTTGGCTTTCCATTCCATTTTCGTACTTATAGGGTTAGTACAGTGTACCATGTTTTGTGTGCCCAGCTCCATTATAATGGCGTGGTGATCACTATTAGTGAAGTGATCGCTTACGGTCCATTTACTCACCTCTTTTACCAGAGATCTACTAACAAATGTTAAGTCGATCACTGATTCAGCGTCCACCTTTTTATAGGTTGGTACGTTGCCTTCGTTTACCAGCACCAAGTCCAGAAGTGTGAATGCCTCTAGTAGGGCCTGTCCTCTTCTATTGGTTTTTCGGCTGCCCCATTCAACCGCCCATGAGTTAAAGTCCCCAGCTATAATAGCTGGTTTTTTAGCCCTGACATCACGTACTAGCCGGTCCAAGAACTGCTGTAACTGATCTATTGGCGCACTGGGTGGGGCATAACAGCTGTATACCTGTATACCCTCAATCTTTGCGCTGGCAAAACCTGCTTCTTTGACTTTCATCCTACTTTGAAAGGTAAGGTCTCTGCACGCCCAAATAGCTGCTTTGCCGGAGCCATCGGATTCCCACCTTGGCTGTTCAAGATCTCTGTACTGCTCGCTGATTATAGCAACATCAATCTTCTGCTCACGGACGTACTGACAGAGAAGGTCCTGTGCTATCTCACAGTGTTTCAGGTTTAACTGTACTATTCTCATCTTCTTTGTTTTGTGGCTTTCACTGCCGCTTGGTACGCTGGGCAATTATAGCTACCTGCGGCATGGTCGCTTTTCTCTACGTCGTCCTTTCCTCTGCAGAGAATGCAGCTGGGCTGGTTTGTGCAGTCTTTTGCTACATGTCGTATGCTCAATGCAGCTTGCAGCAGTATGGCCGAAACCCAAGCATTTATAGCACCTGAGCGGGCGGGTGTCTCGCTTTATTGCCCTTATTCGGCAGATAACCCACCCTATCTTTATCTTCTCACCCTTGATAAACTACTGGGCTATCTGGGCAGGTAGCTGTACTATTGCTTTCTGCGTATCTCCATAAGCTTTACGAAGCGACTTAACCGCCGTAGGTTCGAAATTATGTCCTTCCTCGTTATTTTTGCGTAGTGCGTCCACTATGTCCTCCTTAGTGGTCAGCATGTCAAGATCTTTAATCTCGAAGGCCTCTTCATGATGCAGCGTCCTGATTGTAGCAGTTTCCACTAGTACTGCTTTCACCGCTTCCTGGAGCTCAGCTGTTTCCACCTCCTTGGAACGTCGTAGTTCGAGTAGCAGATCTCCTGCTGTTGTTTTGCGTATTCTATGTACGCTGTTTCCTAACTTTTCTAGGCTAGGCTCTGCCTTCATTTTCTTTAAGATTTCGGCGTAGCTTTTTCCACCCTCGGCCTTGATGACTAAGGCGTCAGGTCTAGGAGGTCTTGCTCTTGCCGTCCTACTTTTTCTAGTGCCTTTTTGGTCTTGGCCACGAGCACCAGTGTTATCCTTCCTGTTTACGCTTTTTTCTTTTTTCTTCTTTGCCTTCCTTGTCACCACCTCTTGCCACGAGTCTTTCTCCCTCTGGCGGACATTGTCGTCGGCTACTCTTCTTGCAGAGCTCGCCCCACTAACGCGGCTAGCCTGCTGTGGTTTCCCCTTGCCGACCGGCTTAGGGGTCACTTCATTCGCCTCTGCTTGGCTAATTGCCCTTTCCTGAAGGCTAGGGGTTGTTTGGTTCACCTTGCCCTTAGTCCCTGGCCGTTGGCACTGCATAAGGTTATCGTCTGCAGAGCAGAGAGTCCTGTAGCTGGCCCTTATGCTCCGGGCGAGATCCTTAATTTGTTTGTGCACATTGTGTCTGTCCCTGACATAATCGATCAGCTCATCGATTTTGCTGCCAAGGCGATCTAGGTGCACGTTTTTGGAGGTCGCGCTTTCTGCTCGCTTGTCGCCATCTGCGTCTACCTCCATATTCTCTGCCTTCTTTCCTGTAGCATTACCATTGCCTTCCCGTGCCAGGTTACCTACAACGGGGCTGGTTGTGTTGTACATCGAAAGCGTACTTTCGCCTCTCCCAGATCCAAGGGGTTTATCCCCAAGGAGGCGAGCGTCGACCACCGGGGCTGATACCCGATCGGAATCGACGGCAGGATTAGTAATGCCTGCCTGGGTACTCATATGTTTGAGAACGCTTCTTGATTGATTGTCCTTGCCACCCTAAATACCTGATGTTTCGGTAATTCTAAGCAGTGCTGGGGTGCCGAGGACTTTCGTGGCAGCACCGTTAGCTCCTGTACCCTAGGAAGGGGCCCTTTAACAAAGTGCTAGCATCCGGGCCAGAGGCACCTTGGTTTTTTAAGCGAGGTTGTTACTCCTCCCCCTCCTCCTTCCCCACCTCTTGGGTAGTGGGGCCCCGGGCTTGGGACCGGTGTAGCGGAGTTTGTGTGTGTGTGTGTGTGTGTGTGTGTGTGGGTGTGTATGTGTGTATGGAACTACTAACTCAGTATCAATAAAATTTGACATGTAAAGCAGTAACTTTTTATTTTGTTAACTAGTTTTCGTTTTATGACCATTTTTTGATTTTTGAAAAACACTATTTTGCTTTTTTTTCGATCATCCCATTATTACAAATAATTCAGTTATAATGCATTTGAAAGAGAATAAAATTACTCACTTTTTCCCGTTTGATCCTCGGGATCGACCGCACCGTTTGGCAGCAAAAATAAAAAAGGTGTTTTTTTGTTTAAATTGAATTTTGAATTTTTTTGAAAAATTTATATTTCTAAAACAACACATCATAACCTCGGGACAAAAAAACATGTTGATGGGTCACGTGTCGAACTATGTCCCATTAAAATTTCAAGTTATTTGACTCTATATTTATTTAGTAATAAATCGAAAACTAAAAAAAAATTATTATTTTTTTTTTCTTTGATTACGGACGTAAAAAGGCTTTCATGCACTTAAGATTTTAGAAAAAGGTAGACATTGGCAAGATATTTTATGTATCTCAGCTAATTTCTTTGCGCAGCTTTTAAAACCTTATAGTTTCTAAGATATGGTTAATTAAATTTAAAAACAATTTCTTTTGATTCTTTGTATTTTCAAAACTAAGCAGTAGACTGCTTAAAAAGAAATTCGGTGATTCATCATAGCAGAAAGTAATTACTGTTAAAAATTTAAACGATTTTGTTCTTTGGTTTCTAAGTTATAAGCTAATCTCTAAAATTCTATTTTTCTATACAATTTTGCTTCCTCATAAAGGAATCTTTATAATAGTAAAATATTCAGCTACTATACACACTACTATACATTAAAACAAGATTTTATTTATTAGAATTATTAATTAAGTTGGAGGAAGCTACGTGCCAATGAATTGGCAGCGGTTTTTTCTCTTTACTTCTCCAGTTCGGAAAAATAAAGAGATAGAGAGAGAAAGAGACAGACAGAAACAGCAGGGACAGACAACGAGCAATGCTCTAAAAGTTACTTTTTCTAGACAACAAAGCTTGTTGCTGAAGGTTGATAAAATTTGGTGTGCAGGTATATTTTGATTTTGATTAAGAAAAAGATATAGTTAAATTTTGTTTAACGTTTAAATTCTTGAAATAAGTTATAAATACTTGCTCGAATTCTCATATATTGCTTAAACTCTTAAGTATATAAACCTCATTATTTAGATTGCTTTCAAATTTAACAGATTATTTTTTTTAAAACTAACAAATGATTTAATGCTATTATACAATGATTTAGAATGTGTTGATAGTAGTAGTTCAATAAAAATCAAACGATGCCGTATTTAACCTCGAAATACAAGGCAAATTAACTACCACGCGTAAGTTATTAATTAAAATAATAATAATTATAATATATTTGCTGAGTTGACTGAAAATAGAATACTCGTAATGTTAGCGACCCTTCATATGCCGTGAATATTACCCTCGCAACGCTCGGGCGCTATATGTATACACACCGTACAATAATGAGCTAGTTAAATAATATGTATCTTAATATACTATTACGACACACCGTGGCGTAAACCTCGACTTATGCCACACGCTCGTACAAAACTGCACTCGCTAAATCTCGGTTTACGCACGTTGTGTCATAAAATATCGTACGATACTACGGAGGTAAAGGAATTTCAACCTACGAGGTTGAACTTACTTTACAGCACTACTGTCCTAATATACTATTAATGATTCTCCCGAATTATTAAAGTATTTATTCGGCATAAGAAAGTTATTAAAAAATGTAAACTTTAAAAGTAATACAACATTTTAATAGTAGCAACAGTTGTACGTTATCCCCGCACATACCGAGAAATTGAAAATAAATATTGTTATAAAACAAGATATACATGGAATGTACCACATGTTGAATATCATTAAACGAAATATTGATATATAACTTATATAATATTGTAGGTATCAGCCATTGAGTAATCGTCCTGACGTACAATTTGCAAAGTACAAATCATTAATGCGAATTGCCAGAGCTAATAACGTACCCCCAGTACCTGGAACTTTGACGGCTCTCGCTGAAACACTAGAAAATTATTATCCTATGAGAAACTTCTATAGAGGATCTGCAGTTGGAACTGACAACTCTATTGGTCTCATTTTCATTCATGATAAAATGATGCGACCCCTTAGTGAATGCAGACAATTGTTTTGTGACGGAACATTTGATGTAAGAACTTGTTTTCATATGAACGTTAGCTTATATACGTTCTTTACAAAGAAAATATTGCTTTGTTACAGATGAGGCCTAAAGAACCAAGCACCTCTCAAGTTTTTACGATTCATTTCCGAAAGATGAATTTCGTAGGTTTTCCCGTTTTTAAAACCATATTTATATAAGCTAAATTATGTCCACTCTTTCTTGAAATTCAGTTTAGTCAGTTAATGTAGTTATGGTCTACTGTTTTTAAGCGCTGTATTGGATCTCATTGGGTTACTAAATTTTTAGTAACCCAATAAGAGTTTAAGGCTTTTTAAAATCGTTAGGTGAAATTTTTTATCAGATAACGCTCGAATAGGAATCGTCATACTCATAAAAGAATGAGCTTTCTCGTACAATATTTAAAAATGCTTTGTTACGGCTTACGCGCTTAGCAATTCAATGCACTGCACGTTACATTTACTGTGTTATGAATCAAAATATATAAGTAAAGAATAATTCTCAATTTTTTCATGATTTTACTATTCTGATAATGATGATATTATCATTATAATTTTTTATAGAAATCGGTTTTGATATTGATTTTCATGTATTTGTTTGTCTAAAATTGGCGTATTGTTTTTATGATTAAATTGATAGCTTAGAATTATTGTACACTATTAAAATATTATAGTATTTTCTCACTCTTAGTGAGTTAACACTGGACCTTTCTTAAATCTTTGTTGCTACTTACCCTTAAGTGATTGATCACTCGCAGATAGAGTATAAAGTCAATAAGTCCTAAAGAATGTAAATTTTTTTTATTTATTTATACTTTATTCTCTCTGCAAGCGAACTATTACTTTACGTTACAGTAGCAATTCATTATAGGTTAGAATAGCAAATCACTCTGAAAAGAGTAGTCTCGATAATCATTAATAGAAGTTAAAATTGTTAAATATTTAAACTTATAGGGATTTGCTGCTATTTACGTGCTCACGAGTGCAAGAACTACTGCTCTTTACGATGCTGTCTGGGATAAGATCTTTGAAATTATCCCAGTTCTAAGAGATCACGTTGAATCAGTCACTTCCGATTTTGAGAGGGCGCAAATAGTGTCTGCTAAAAAGAAGTTTCCCAACGCAAGGATAACGGGTTTGTAATGGAACACGCAAGGGTTGCGTGTTCCATTACAAACAGGTGTTTATATTAAATCATATTTTTAATTATAAAACTCCTAATTTACAAAGAGGAATTAAAGTAAAAACCTTAGTAGAAAATTTAGCATTATCTAGTGTGCGTAAGTATCTGTGTATATATATTTATATATGCATTTAAAATTCGCGTAAACCTAACAAATGATCACTTAAAATGTGAAAAAACTTAGATACTTTATATGCAGATAAAAAAATTATAAAAGCATTTTTATTTCGTAAAATCATGTAAGAAAAATGTCTTGTATTTTTGGTATAGTATACTCAGCTACATCAGTGTACAAGTACGTTTTTGCACAAACGACCAGTGCATGAAAGTCACATTTACTGGCAAGTTACAATTTAGTACTGCAAAAAAATCCATTTAAAGATTGCTGACTGTAGGCAAACACTTTTTGCACCGTTACTGGCATGCAACCATGTAGAATTTTATGCCTATATATAAGCCAATAATAAATTGCTGTGTAAATTCCTGCGCGTAGTAGCAAATCCTACCTAACAATTGCGCTCCTTATTGCACTAATACTCGGCTAGATTACTGGCGGGATAGGGAATGCCATTCCCTATACCATTGTTTTTTAACAGACCTTTTACTATGTAAATTATTTCTTATTAGTATTTGATAATAAATTAAAGAATTGATGTCATCTTATTTTTTATCATCATATGGTTTATAATGTTTAATAAAACGAGAAAGTCAGGGCTCGGTGTTAAAAAAAATCATGAATAAATAAAGAAACTAACTGCTTACTTTTGTTTATAAATCCAAAAATAAAACAAATAAATACTAATGAGTTAATGAGAAAAGCAAAATTATTATTACTAGTATAAATTTTGTTCTTATGTTTGTGTAGTTGCCGGTTTCCCACACAGGATTTATTTACGCAAGAAATATTTTTGAGCAATGAAACTTTTTTATAAAGTAACTTTATGTTTATCAAGTGGCGCGGTAGCGCCACGAAGGCGCGTTTGAGAAGCAGACGAAGCCGCGGCGCCCGTGACACTATTTACTTCTATATTGGGGTTCGGATTTTTTCACAATACAGAACAAAATGCTTATCGTTACTGATCGTGAGTTTTTTGGTTTATTAGAGTCTTTTCTGAGTTGAACTATGATTTCCTACGAAAATATTTGTAAATAAGCCGTTTTGTTAAATAATAAACGAGTGTATATATCACGAATGTTCGGAACAGTTTCTTTAACTTTTTCTCCAATGTGGTAGGACCGTGAAGTTGGCTTTTTATCCGAAAAGTGGTAGGACCGTGAAATTGGCTGCACAAGCTATATTATGTGTAATACAGTTGGTTATCGCTTTCCCACAGATTTTATCCATCGCATCAGTGCATGCAGGCCGTCGTGTCAGATCAGAAATCTTTGCTCAACATACTGATAACATCGTGACGTCCAACAAGAAGATTCCTTTACTAAAATAAATAAACAAAAGTGATGAAATTAAATTAAATCATATTAGTGATAACAATGTTACTAAGAAACAATGGCCTAAAGATGCTAAAAATGTTTATATTTAATTTTTAGAACAAATTTAAGGTGTTCAATAAGTTCGCTCAAAAAGAAATGAAATCTCTAAAAAAAACTTTTAACAAAAGTAAAAGGTTAGGCGAGTTTCATCTATTCCGCACATTATTATGCATCTCAATAATATGGTTGGCTGACCTATTTATATGTTATAGTCATCACAAAATCATTGTAACCAAATAAAAATGTAATAACCGTAGATATAATTTCATTACAAATAATTATGTTAACAATAATTAAAAATTTGTATTCATGGTGTTATGTAGCAGTAACTTTCAGCATATATAAAAAGTAGGTGCATATAATCACAACTTTACTCTGAAATTTGTTATTTGAATATATTTGAACTGCATTTAAAAATAAATTGTTGTTTATAAAAATGATATAATACATAATTAAAATTCAACATTTTTCGTATCAAACCTCAAATATAAACAATTACTTATTATGTATATTATATAGTGGATACTCAAAAACTTTTTTATGAATACCAGTAATGGAAGAAGTTAAAATGTTGATATCCAATTATAATAAACAATATGAAAAAAATATTTTATTTGTTTACCTGTAAACAAAATGAAATGGGCCTGGCAAGTTACCTAGTAAGTTTATCATAACAGTTGTTTGTGATTGATCAATTTATTACTTAAGTTTTTATTTACTAATCTTAGATCAATCTTTAGTTTTGTAATCAACTATTCGACTCAGCCCAGAATTGAATACAACACTTTTTGTTTGCAATATTATTGTTGAAATAATAATTTGGTAATAAACTTGACTTTTTTATTGATCTCATTTCTTTTTTATCCGTAATTTCGTTGTCAATTTCTTTTTTATCCGTAATTTCGTTGTCAAATTTTCATTTATTGTTAACATAATTATATCTACGGTTATTACATTTTTATTTGGTAACAATGATTTTGTGATGATTATAACATATAAATGGGTCAGCAAACCATATTATTGAGATGCATAATAATGTGCGGAATAAATGAAACTCGCCTAACCTTTTACTTTTGTTAAAAGTTTTTTTTTAGATTTGGAATTAATAGCAGAATTTTTTATTTACTTTTCTTAAAAATTATACTATAAAGAATTACAAAACCTCATGTGTAGTAATGATCAATTTTCTATTGATTTTTACATACATAATAACGTCATTCAACACCTATTGCAATTCTTTTTAACAACACAATTTTCATAACACAACACTTTGTGTAGGGCCTAGCCAGAAGATGGGGGAAGTTAAATCTTCCGATGGAGTTTGAATACATTCTGGAAAAAGCTTATGCACTTGCATATTTGCCAGCTGCAAATATGCAAGACCGTATGTAGTATTCAGGAACCCTTATTTCTGAAGTTACAAGGATTCGTAACCTACCAACGTACGTTTTGGCTACCTATAGCCGATGTACTGTCAGTTTACCAGAGACCTATTAAGACAAATAACACTTGTGAAAATTTTCATCTGCATGCTGCTAAAGCCATAGGGCGAAGAGAAAACATTTATAAAATGTTAGGTAAATTAATATAATATAACTTAATAACTTATATCCATAATAGATTAATTAATAAGTATTTTCTATAAGCCGAATTAATCAAAATATAATTAAAAATAAGAGAACATAGTAAATAGTAACATAGTAACATAGTAACATAGTAACACAATATTTTACAATCTTACTAAATACAGTTTTGGTTTAAGTTCTTAAATGATACGAAATTTTACAAAAACGCGTACTGCAGTGGCGCAAAATAAGTAAATGTTTACTAGGTTTGAAAGGAAAATTATATTTTCACATTAGTTCATTCATATTTTAAAATAGTACATTGTGCAACTAGGGGGGAAAGTTGGATTTCAAGATGATTCGAGTCTGAAAAATCCAATCCTTTGTTACATACCGTATTTTTTCCTTTTTTTAATAAGGGCATGCATAGGCCCTTTTTTAATCAGGGAAAATGAATGGGAAATTAAGAAGTAATTAGCGTATTGCTTTAATCAAAATGTTTCAGTAATTCCAAAGTTTCAAATTTTTTAAATATTTGAAATGATACTATTTTAAGGAGAGGAAGGAAAAGTACTTTTCCTCTCGACCACGAGAAAAACTAGATTTTCCATTCATTTTTCATGCATAAAAAAGGACCTTTTTCATGCACGTATTAAAAAAAAATATATTTTTTAATATCTGTCGTTATGTAAAAATACAGGCTGATGGTTTTTCAAGAATTTTGAAATCGACGAAAATATTAAAAAATATTCAATTAATTGAAAAAGAAAAAACATTTATTAACCGCTGTAGGTCGGATACAATTTTTTTTAATAAGTGCATGAAAAACATTTTTTTTTCATGTATGAAAAATAAATGGAAAATCGAGTTTTTCTTCTAAGCGGGAGGAAAAGTAAGAGAGGAAGGAAAAGTACTTTTCCTTACGCTACATCGGAAGGGAAAATTGTCATCTGAAAATAGTCGTGATTTTAAATATTATCATTTCAAATATTGAAAATTTTGAACATTGAAAGCCATACACTAAATAGTTTTCAATTTTCCATTCATTTTCCCTGAATAAAAAAGGCCTATACATGACTTCCTAGAATCATCGGTAGAAAAATACAACTTTCCCCCTTAGTTGCACAAAGTACTATTGTAACATTTTTTTTTGGAGGTTTTGTGTCAAAAAAATATTGAATCGGAAATTTACTTACATTTAACCTTAATGAGTATAATAATCTTTTTGGGTATAAATAAGGAGAGATGTCTTCAATGTAAAAAAAACCTATATAGTATTTTTTCTATATATTTTATTTTACAAGAAAAATATATTTTAAGCTCTTTTAGTAAAAGTGGCTTCTCAAATCGCAAAGGAATTTAAAAAAGCCGAGGGTGGGTTAAGACCAGCATCATATCGTCCTATAGAGCTGCAGAACACTGACAGACTCATACATACTGCAGAAAGGGAGCTCGAACTTGAGCGGTAATTTCATAATTATTAATATATTCTATCGTTAAATTATTCATGTTTCTTTCCAATTCTAAATTTAATTTTAACAAACTAGTCTTAGTTTATCGGCTTTTATAATCCCGTTTTTTTTATAGGATAAAGGCACTAGTGGTCAGACACTGAAGGTATATTCCGTTTAATCATTATTAATAAGATATCAAACGGAGTTTTCTGTTGAAGTAAATGTTTTTACTATACATTACAATAACATTAATTTCTCAATTAAAATTTTTCATTTATTATTAGTATTCCTATGAAAAATTAAAATTTAATTTAGAAAAATGCGCTTTCCATTACACAAAAAGAATAATAGTCATCATGTTGTGACTTGTAATTAAAAGAAAAGTCAATATGAAATAATTCAACAATGATGAATGTTATGTAAGTAAATAATAATTTTCGGTGTAATATATAAAATTTTCTTTTTTTAACAAGGATGTTACAATACACTGTGATCTTCTAACTGTACTTAGTAATATTTGTTTTGTTTTTAATTCTTTCTTCTCAAATTATTTTCAGTATTTTGTAGGTAACATTTGATTATTGTATTTGCTCAACTCCTTGATTCGATTTATCGAAGATCGTTTATTTCTGACACATCTTTCTCAGTATAACTGTTGAATTTTCTTTTACTCATAACTCGTATACTTTCTAACCGACGTTGCTAATAAGGTTACTTGGGCTATAATTAGGTTTAAATATTGAATATTTAATACGTACTTTACTATACAAAAAATTGAAGTTAATTATGTTTCAACACTATATTTTAATTGATTTTATAAAGTAGCTTGAAGTAAGCTACGGCTAAAAAACTGATGGTTTCAAATGTAACGCTTAAACACGTGACTATCATTATTTAAATAAAAATTAGTTTTCACATCATTTCTTTTTTTGTGAAACGTAAAGGCTTATATACTAAAGATTTGTATAACGACTACATTTTAAAGGTTAATAATTGAAATTCGTATGTATTTAATGCAAAATTAAAATATCCAACTACTGGGGTGTCTGATCACTGGTGTTTCTACCCTATCTCTTTTTTATTTAAAAATGTTTAAGTAAAAAATTAACTTATATTTTGATTGATAAAATTACAAAAGATAATACTTATACTTGCAGTTTTATTGTTAAAAAATTGACATTACAACTTTTATGCACCTTATAGCTACACTGTTGTGGAGTACTTAACGTACATTGCTGGATTAAGGCGTTGTCAATTAGCTAGAGGTTGGTTTAAAAGAAAATTTGATTGTAAATATATATAGTATGACTACTTATGAAATTGTAGAAATTGTACTGGGGTCATACGTGTATTATTCATATTCTGTTAAAAAAGTTAGATGTTAATTTATGATCTTAAGTAATAATTTTTATATAATTGAATTCTTCGAAAACTAAACAATTCTAAACATGCCTACATTGATTTACTGTTCATACCTCAAGCAAAATAATAGTATAGTGTGCACCATGAGCATAAAGTGGGATTTTTTTTAAACCGAGTACTGCAACCACAGGAGATAAATAATCCCACTTAACCCGCCATAAACACCATAGCTTTTGTAACGCAAGGGTCTGATGTAACTTTCTTCAGATGCGTCAACCACACACTTACGAAATAATTTTTAAAGAAAATTTTCTAAAAAATGAAAAATGCCTGCTGTTTTAAGAAGTGGGCGTTTTCAATATTGTTTGCCGACCGGTCCGAAAAAAGTTACCATAGTCCCGCTTAATAGGTCAGAAAAACGAAAAAATTGTGCTTGTGTTATTAAAAAAATAATTAATTAAATTGGTAAAAGTAGGCAAATTTAAACATAATAGTTTTCACATAAAGAACATAAAGACCGAACTCATCTTAGTTTATTTATTTTATTATTTTATTATTCTTACAATTTCATTGTACAATATTGTCTTATTCATATTTATATCAATATGAATTGAAAATTCTACATTAATTTTTCATAGTTTTCGAATACAACGAAATGTCGCATCTTCAACCGGAGCTGCCTGAAATTGAAGAAAGTTTGCAACTGGAGGACGTCACGTTCATGCGCGACCAGTTGTCCACAATAACTGATTCGCATATAAATCAGTGATGAAGCAGGGTAGATCTGGAATCTGCACATTACTTGATTTATATTTTTATCACAGGAACTAGAGTATTTCAGTTGTTATACCCCTCTCTTATTTATATTTTATTCATGCAGGCAGAGAATTCGAAAATGAAATGGTGGTTCGCCGCAAAAACCGACTTCATTATAGTAAGTTTAGAAAAAAATTGATGAAAATATTGATAAAGACTCGTATAATTGATAAGTTTATTACGTGCATAATTTTTAGAGTCGTTTCAAAACGTATTAGTAGGTGAGCTAGGGGGGTTCTGGCCCACTTCAGGGATCTACCTTACCGACAGTCGGTAAGGTAGATCGCTAGTTCAAGTAGTTCATGTCTCGGCTAACTCAAGTGGTTCGTGCCTCGGCTAACCCAGCCGGTAAGGTAGCTGACCCAAGTTACCGACCGAGCTGATAACCCAAGTTACCGACCGGGCTGTTACCGACCGAGCTGATGACATCGGGGAATCCCCGAGCTAAGCCAGGTTACCGACGGAGCCCCAGGTTACCGACTGAGCTGATGACATCGGGGAATCCCCGAGGGGGTATAACTCAAGTTGTAGATGTAGTAAGGCAAAAATCGAATCCTAACCTCAATTTCGAAATTTTTTTTTTTTCACTATTAGGTAGAGATTACAAAGTCAGACCCCAGCTCTAGATGGCGTTGTAGAAAGGTAGGAAATAAATATGAGTATTTAAAAAGAAAACATTTTTTTTTATTTAGATGTTTATTTTATACATTGAATACCAAAAATATGCACGAGCGCCTTCAACACTGTTATTTACACTTAACGTTGATTCCTATCATCAAGTCTCTCGTATTTGTTGCGCTCTGGAAAAGATTTTGTGTTCGTCGAATATTTTTCCAAATACGATGTCCACTGAGAATTTTCTTTCTTCTTTTCCTCATTTTTGCAAGGAGGAAGAGGTTCGTATTTGGTAGTAGGACTGGTATTTTGATCCATCTCTATCAACGTTCAAAGTTCAAATGAGATATGTAAAATTCGCAGGCCTATATATATAAATATATAGCCTCAAGCAAGAGGAAGGGTGATTTCCCCCTCCCTTCGAGTTACTATTCCCATATCATCGAGCAGTCGATTGGTTTCTTCTCACCATCTATCTGACTGAAAGTTTCTTTGTAGAATATTTTCAGAAGTTTCACGTTGTGATGAGCACAGTTGATTTGAGAAGATGTTCCACCATCGTGATGAGTACAGATGGTCACTACCTTCAGTTTATCCAGTGGTGGATAGTCTATTTCAGCTATATCGTGAACGTTGAACTTAAAACGTTCAAGCCATTTTTTCTTCAAAGAGCCCATCACGAAAATTCGAGTAGCATCGCGAAGAGCTTCTCGAAGAATCTTGCCTATGTCTGTGTAGGGTTGTTCACCAGCGCTCCAAGGTATTCCATGATAGTAGTGATACATCCAAGTGTTTTCTCTCTTGTATTTGTCGGTAAGACGTCGCCAAGGAAAGGGTTCTTTGAATAGTAACACCAGAGGATCGATGTCTCGATTGAGCGGTACTATGGCTAACTCCTTGAGGATGAAGTCGTTGCCCGACTACTTGTATCCTTGCATGTCCACTACGTACTCCATCTCGACGATTGATTTCTCTACTTTAGAGCGAGCGCTTTTATAGGCTTCCACCCCTCTAGACAAGTTTCTTCACGTCCCCGCTGACAGGATTGTACTGGACTATGCGGTCGTGCAAGATCAGGCAGTAAGCCGAGGTGTTGGCGGGAAAATTGGCTCGAGATTCAAACTCCAGACGTACGTCGACGGGAGCATTCTTCAACACCTCGCTCTGCTTGGAGCAGTCGATGACGTAGAGGGGGACGTGATTGATGAAATCCCACTTTCTAAGCAAAGGTTCGGCGTATTTTTCGTAGTACGCAGTCTGAAAGTTCGCGTACATATCGTACAAAACTGCGTACTGTTGTTGATCTATGTGGAGATTGAGATTGCCGTACGGATAGTACTGCGAATTGAGGAACAATTTCACGTTGTTCAGATTGCAGTGATCGAAACGACTGGCATTGACTGTTTTCGAGTTCTTTCGATTCGTTTGAAAGCCTAAAACGACGAATCTCGGCTTCTCCAGTTGATTGGATGTCTTGACTGTCCAGACGTGTCTCGTGGAGCTCGGCAGTACCGGATACTCGTAAAGCTTCCAACTCCTGAAACTCATACTGATGGGTCTGTTCTTCTCTATGTAATTCAGCAGACGTATTTTGTCGACGTTGGATGCTGCGATGTATGGCATCAACCACTCGATTCTCGTCAATGTTATCTTGAATTCTTCGTAAGTTATGTCATTGCCTGTACCTTGTTGACCTGTCTGAACAATTGCGAATTTCCTCGAACATGTGGCAGAAGGCGTTGTTTACCAGAGTTGTGTGCGCTACTGTATTTCCATCTGATTTTGTGAGTCTACTGCATATATGTATCATACTGCGCGACGGCAGAACGTACAAGTCTTGATGTTGGATAGCGATGCGAATTTCGTCGCTGTTGTTGAAGGACGAGGCAGTGTATGGTTGATGAGGATGCAGCTCGTAATGTGCAAGAGACTCATCGAATGCCACGGGAGACTGTATGCTTAGAATATCTTCCATGCTCTTTATTCGATATACAGCACAAGAATATACAAGTTATTTTCCACCACCACGGGCGCTTATCACTCTTAAGTTTAGACTTTTTAGAAACTGAATGTTCTGACGTGTTAACGTTTTGGAAGTCCGTTGAAGAGTGATGGGTGGTCGACATCTAGCTGGCCTTATATAGCCTCTACCGACTTTGAAGTTGTAAACGATTCCCATCTTATACTCGTTTGATATGTAATCTGATGGTAATGATTTCTCCACGAAAGTTGACTAGATTTCCGTCTTGATCGACTATACGTAATTGAAGATGACTAATGCTGTGGACCGTGACTGGAAGGTAAATGACCTGCGATGGCACCTCGATGATCTTATATCCTGGTGGTACTGCAGGAAAGAACTCGTGTATGGTATGAACTTGCTGACCTTTTATGTAGGCGCCAGTTGTTATGCTGCACTCCACTCGAAGAGCGTTGACCTTGAGTATGGCAACGGGTAGATCCGAGCTGTGAGTTAGATTCGCTGGGAGGAGTCTTTGAGCAAAGCCGAGCAGTGCACCTATGGAATCTCGTGGACGAAAATCGATGTTGTGACTGCACTTTATGATACTGCGAAGTGTATTATTGTTGGGCTTCAGACTGAATGAAATGCCCTTCTGCTCCAGAAATTCTCGCAGATAAGTATCTATATCCTCAATTTCGTAACTTCCAGTTGGTAACACGACAACTTCCTTACCGACGTACAGTTTGTTAGCACCTGTGTCGATATTGGGTATAGAATTGAAGGTTAAGAGCTCGACTAAGCCGAGAACGTAGTTTTTATGAGGTGATAGCTCGATTGGAGGAAAGAACTGAGTTTCTAGTACAGAAGATGTGTCTGACAGACTGATTGTCAGTGATTCACTCTCCATGATAGTTTGTTGCATAATGACTGATTGCCCGCACGTTCACGCCTTATATACGCGAAGTCTGTTGGTCAGAAACTCGAGACAGAGATGACCGCAGTTGACGGTGTTGTAGTCTTGATATCTCTCGTGATTGTACTTCACCTCGTTTACTCCCAAGTATAACATTAGATCTAGTGGAGGCTGTAGATCACCGAAACTATCGAAATATATCACATCATTCCCTCGCTTGCGATACGCTACCCAATGAGTTCCCGGACCATCCGCATCGTCGAGGTTCACTACAGCTGATTCGTTACGACGTGGACCATCAGCGGGCAATGCATTTCTCATGAATACACCTCGAAAGTGGGGAATTCTCAATAGTTTGGCGTACTTGGAAATATCGATGTCGGTGAGTGCTCTATGTGGTAAGCTGCTCACTTTGAGGATCTTTTTTTTTTCTTCCTCAGTCCACTACCTCGGTAAGGCTTGAGACGAAGACCCAGTCCCGTTTTGTGAGGTTTCAAGAACAATCCTTTGCCAACAGCGATATCCTCCATCTTTTTATTATGACGACGGCTCTCCTCCAACTGCAACTTGGCAGCGTTGGCATCGTTGACTGATTTCGCTATACCGGCCGCACCTCCAGCAATAGCGCCAGCTGCACTCAATCCAGCGAAAACGGGCACGAGGAATGGTAGAAATCCTCCTACCTTCGATGGTACAGGTAAGACACGTGGTACAATTATACTGCGCTTACCACCAGCCTTCTTGACAGCCTCCCGAGCACCTTTCAAGGCCGAAAGAATTGCTTTGCGAGAATTTTTGCTAGACACCATCGAATTGGAAGCAGCCTTGATGATGTTTGCTAATCTCGTAGGACTCTTCTTCTTTCTCACACCCATTCCAAGTTTTGATTTCATCTTCATGACGTTTGCTATTGAGTAAGCTGCGGCTTTTTCACCTATACCCGAGTCTTTGGCCAAGACTCTTTGCCAAGCTCGATCGGCTAAGACTTTGTGTGCCTCGTGTCTGGCCTCGATGTTTTCGCGATTCTGCGAGTAGGCTATGTCGTGCTCTTTGCAGGCACTGTCCAGAGGATTGATTCCTGGATCACCGCGAGCTAAGCGTTTGGCTAACTTGGTGCCTGGTCCACAGTACTGATATCCGGGTATATGCAATTCGAACGGAAGTTTATTGATCAGAGTGTTCACTATACCGTGACCTCGTCGAGAGCGTTTATGTACGATCATCATACCTCGAAGGTTTGATTATGACTGCGACGCAAGCTATATAAGCGTGGTATTTATAGTTTTGCTCTCAATCGTAAACGAGCTCTCGTGGTGAACACATGAACTTCAAGGAACAATCCGTTAAACTTCCTATAGTGAATTTTGACACTATAGAGGAGCAGCAGAGAAAAAAGATGAAGCGTCATGGACGACTGCTTCCAGACAGCATTCGAGCAGTATTCTGCGGTCCATCGAACTGTGGTAAAACTAACAGTCTGCTTGCACTCATAACGCACCCCAATGGGCTCCGATTCGAAAACATTTACGTCTATTCGAAGTCGCTAGATCAGTCGAAATATCGATTCCTTAAGGAGCTCTTGAAACCGTTGAAGGGTATACAGTATTTCGCTTTTAGCGAGCACGACGAGGTTGTATCTCCCGAGAAAGCATTACCCAATTCCATCATGATATTCGACGATGTGGCCTGCGAAAAGCAAAACAATATCAGAGCCTATTTCTGTATGGGAAGACACAAGAACGTCGATTGCTTCTATCTGTGTCAATCGTACGCCCATATTCCTAAACACCTCGTGCGAGATAATGTGAATCTACTCGTCGTCTTTCGACAAGATGATGTAAATATGCATCATCTGTATGACGACCACGTCAATACCGATATGACCTATTCTCAATTCAAAGACCTGTGCTCGAAATGTTGGTCGGACGATAAGCATGCATTCTTGATGATCGACAAGGACAGTCCAATCAACGATGGTCGATACAGAAAGGGTTTCGACACGTTTGCTATAAATATCGGCATACATACGTACCGTTAACAATCTGTTGACAACTTTTGAAGCGTCAACATGTCTGACTTGCAGCGAAGAAAGAACATTCTTCATGAGCTGGTCAAAGCTCGAAACGCTGTCAAACGCAAGTATAATTTACTGAAATTTGGAAAAGAGAGCTTTGAGAGAGCTGTGGGTGAAACATTCAAACCAATCATTGATCCTCTTCAAGTACTCGTTACCGAGACAACCAAAAGAAATCTCCCGGCAGTGAATTCATCGAAGATTAAAAAGAAATCAAAGTCATTCGATGATGATGATGATAAAAGTGAATACGACGCGCTTTTCGTGCGCGACGACTCTTTTGCCGTACCTGGTGCTGACCTTCCTCAGCGCTGTCACCAAGAATTTCTGATTCCTCGCACACTCGGAGAACTTCTTTGTGGGCAAAAAGCCTCCACGTGTGATCTGGTTCAGCTTGTTCACGTTTCGTCGAGTCCACGTACATCAAATTTACGACGTGGATAGTTGCGTCGCGCTGGCTTATGAAGTTCCTCCACTACTCCCCTATGTGCCATCGTTTTCCTTAACGTTCGAGCTGCTGAACACTAGGTTGTACAATTCCTCGATAGCTAGGTCAATTTTCTTCACTTTCTCTGCACTCTGATCTTTGAAAATTTGTAGCTCCAATTGTGCATCGTCGAGACCCTTCCTCGAGCGAGCTGTAACCTCGTACACACTACGTACTTCCGACTGAACCAAGCTTTGCAAGATTTTCAGGTTCACTGCATCGCCCAACTGCTGAGGTTTCGAAACGTTACACAGTCTCTTGTTCTTTAAGTCATACTGACCGTCTGCTGTCAATTTGTAGCCAATACCTGGAGGACCGCGACTACCCTCTTTTTTCTTCAGATTACGTCCGAACACGTCGACGCTCATGATTGAAATGAATGAAATGTTCGCGTGCAGCTCAATATATATAGCCAGCCACGCGAAGTTCCTCTATGATCGAATGAATCTCATTGGTGTGACTGGGATTACCAGCTGATTGCTCAGCCATCAGTAGGCGGAGTCTATCTACGAGTTCATTCGGATCATCCCAGTAGACGTAATCCATCTTCGTGTCTCGTCTTGCAATTTTGTATGGAGGGAGTTGATGTCGCAGTAGTCCACCTGTTTTCGAAGTAGATTTTCGTTTTCTCGATTCATCCACCACCGTGAAAAGAGGGGCAATATAGTCACTGTATTTCTTACTATTGTGCACGCGAATAGATTCATTGGGGTTAAATTTCTTTTTGTGCGCACTGGATGCTTCAAGAATCTCTCGATAATTCTTCAAGTCATCGCTAGTAATCAACTGTCTATTGGGATACTTAGATATAAGCAAGTCCAATAATCCTTGAGTTTTAGCATAACTTTTGTCATTTACTTTCACATGAAGATCTTCGAAAAGTATCGAAGAATTTCCAATCATGTAAGCACCTTTCTCCTTGTACACTCCATAAATTTTGTCCATATTCTTGCTATATCTTGGGTCAAGCATGAATTTATGTTTATTTTGACGATCTTCTTTATCAGTTTCTTGATTTTTCGAATAATCAGCTTCCTCGTTATCTTCTTCAGCTGCTGTTTCAAACGATGTGTCAGCTTCTTTAAAGATCTGCGTTGCATCATGCTCACTGTCAACTTTATACGTATCATCGAGACTACCAATCGATGAAACACTTTTATCATCATCATCATCGAATGACTTTGATTTCTTTTTAATCTTCGATGAATTCACTGCCGGGAGATTTCTTTTGGTTGTCTCGGTAACGAGTACTTGAAGAGGATCAATGATTGGTTTGAATGTTTCACCCACAGCTCTCTCAAAGCTCTCTTTTCCAAATTTCAGTAAATTATACTTGCGTTTGACAGCGTTTCGAGCTTTGACCAGCTCATGAAGAATGTTCTTTCTTCGCTGCAAGTCAGACATGTTGACGCTTCAAAAGTTGTCAACAGATTGTTAACGGTACGTATGTATGCCGATATTTATAGCAAACGTGTCGAAACCCTTTCTGTATCGACCATCGTTGATTGGACTGTCCTTGTCGATCATCAAGAATGCATGCTTATCGTCCGACCAACATTTCGAGCACAGGTCTTTGAATTGAGAATAGGTCATATCGGTATTGACGTGGTCGTCATACAGATGATGCATATTTACATCATCTTGTCGAAAGACGACGAGTAGATTCACATTATCTCGCACGAGGTGTTTAGGAATATGGGCGTACGATTGACACAGATAGAAGCAATCGACGTTCTTGTGTCTTCCCATACAGAAATAGGCTCTGATATTGTTTTGCTTTTCGCAGGCCACATCGTCGAATATCATGATGGAATTGGGTAATGCTTTCTCGGGAGATACAACCTCGTCGTGCTCGCTAAAAGCGAAATACTGTATACCCTTCAACGGTTTCAAGAGCTCCTTAAGGAATCGATATTTCGACTGATCTAGCGACTTCGAATAGACGTAAATGTTTTCGAATCGGAGCCCATTGGGGTGCGTTATGAGTGCAAGCAGACTGTTAGTTTTACCACAGTTCGATGGACCGCAGAATACTGCTCGAATGCTGTCTGGAAGCAGTCGTCCATGACGCTTCATCTTTTTTCTCTGCTGCTCCTCTATAGTGTCAAAATTCACTATAGGAAGTTTAACGGATTGTTCCTTGAAGTTCATGTGTTCACCACGAGAGCTCGTTTACGATTGAGAGCAAAACTATAAATACCACGCTTATATAGCTTGCGTCGCAGTCATAATCAAACCTTCGAGGTATGATGATCGTACATAAACGCTCTCGACGAGGTCACGGTATAGTGAACACTCTGATCAATAAACTTCCGTTCGAATTGCATATACCCGGATATCAGTACTGTGGACCAGGCACCAAGTTAGCCAAACGCTTAGCTCGCGGTGATCCAGGAATCAATCCTCTGGACAGTGCCTGCAAAGAGCACGACATAGCCTACTCGCAGAATCGCGAAAACATCGAGGCCAGACACGAGGCACACAAAGTCTTAGCCGATCGAGCTTGGCAAAGAGTCTTGGCCAAAGACTCGGGTATAGGTGAAAAAGCCGCAGCTTACTCAATAGCAAACGTCATGAAGATGAAATCAAAACTTGGAATGGGTGTGAGAAAGAAGAAGAGTCCTACGAGATTAGCAAACATCATCAAGGCTGCTTCCAATTCGATGGTGTCTAGCAAAAATTCTCGCAAAGCAATTCTTTCGGCCTTGAAAGGTGCTCGGGAGGCTGTCAAGAAGGCTGGTGGTAAGCGCAGTATAATTGTACCACGTGTCTTACCTGTACCATCGAAGGTAGGAGGATTTCTACCATTCCTCGTGCCCGTTTTCGCTGGATTGAGTGCAGCTGGCGCTATTGCTGGAGGTGCGGCCGGTATAGCGAAATCAGTCAACGATGCCAACGCTGCCAAGTTGCAGTTGGAGGAGAGCCGTCGTCATAATAAAAAGATGGAGGATATCGCTGTTGGCAAAGGATTGTTCTTGAAACCTCACAAAACGGGACTGGGTCTTCGTCTCAAGCCTTACCGAGGTAGTGGACTGAGGAAGAAAAAAAAAAGATCCTCAAAGTGAGCAGCTTACCACATAGAGCACTCACCGACATCGATATTTCCAAGTACGCCAAACTATTGAGAATTCCCCACTTTCGAGGTGTATTCATGAGAAATGCATTGCCCGCTGATGGTCCACGTCGTAACGAATCAGCTGTAGTGAACCTCGACGATGCGGATGGTCCGGGAACTCATTGGGTAGCGTATCGCAAGTGTAACGTCCCATGTTCATAAAAGATAATTATATGTATGAATATACTGTATACAGAATGATGTATGACGGCGTGTATGTGTACAGGCGCAGGTATACGACGATAATCACAATGTAAGCATTTCCGCAACCGCGTTTACGACATCAAACGCGTCCCACTAATTAAACCAACTGAACCCCGAGTCAGCAATCCCAAAACCTACTTATTCTGCACCATCACCAACCTATATTGTAAGACACTTTCGGTGGCGATCGGTGATTGGTTATTACCCTAACGTTGAGATCATCCGCCAAGCTTTATAAGCCCCGCACTCAGTCCTCATATTGCCTTTTGTGAAGTCTCTTTTTACAAGGACAACGAGTGTTGTACCTGCTGGACCTGGTGTGTGAATACGAGTGCCGTTTAGTCCTTCGCGTCGCCTATTGGGTGCTTAGAAACCACTCAAACTCCGTGGAAGCTAACCGGTGGAATTCTTCATACTCTGGACGTGAGTTGGTACAGTACGAGGCTTAAGGACCGTCAACATATCTGGCGTTAGCTTCGGCAGCTTAGTTAAGGAATTTACTCTCGACACGCCACGGACCCATCCGTGTAGGATAATACTAAACACCGCCCAGTCATCGACCGTGCAATCTACTAGTAGTGTCCGAACGGGATTGTAAGTCGAACCAATATAGAAATAAGTAAATACGTAACATTAAGAACAAACATAAAGATTAGATTAAAACATCTGTGTAACATCTGTATCAAAGCATTGGGCCTTCATCTAAATAAAGTCATAACAAAGAAGTACCATAAAGAGACAGTTTATTAAAATCATAACCTACTTAATAGTAACAGAAGACTCTCGAGTCAAGGCTAGTTCACCTATACTCAAATAAATAATTATTTGTATATAGAATTACTGCGCGGTTCAGCATAGTAAATCAGAACCTTACAAATGGCATCCCTTGTGGGGAACTAAGCCATTGTTACTAAAGTACCAACTGTCTCATTTAGAATTTTCATTATTAAGAAGAAATTTTAGACGAAATAAATCATAATGGCGTTTAATCAAACTAGAGAGGAAATCTTAAGATTACCCAACTTAGAACAAAGAATCAATGCTTTAGATCAATTTTATAGATTTAAAGAGGCAGAAAGAGAAGAACAATTATTAGAATTTTCACGTAGTATATTAGAGTCAAATAATTTTCGGGCAGTGGAAAGAGCAACTCAACATCTTGCAGATTACGATGGAACGAACATGAATCTAAAAGAATTCTTACAAGATGTTGATAATTGCTTTACCATGATTTCTACAGATTCAGAAGCACACTTTTTAAGAATCGTTATATCAAAATTAAGGGGTAAAGCCAGACAAGCCTTGGAAGGTAGCACATTTAAAACTTGGAATGATTTAAAATCGCATTTAAAAGACTGCTATGCACCGCCCCGCACATATAGTTATTACTTACACGAAATTCAATCATCTTCCATGAGGCAGGGAGAGAATATTCGACAGTTTTACGGTCGAATAAACGCGCTAGTTAATGCCGCAATTAACGCCGCGTTGGAAGTACTGGGAAATAACGTACAGTGAGATCATTTAAAACCTCAGATCGAAATCATCGCCTTAGAATCATTTATTAATGGATTACCAGATGATTGGAGAACCCGAATTATCGAGTTAGCACCAGAAAAACTGGATGACGCGTTCGCGTTAGCATCGAAATATGAACGGGGTAAAGTAACCATGTATAATAATCATTACTCCAATCCACGTATTCATCAAGTAAGTCATACACAAGATCGAAGTCCACATGGTTCACGGGATTCACCCCATGGTTCAGGAGAAATATATGAAAGTATACATCAAGTAAGAACATTGAATAATGAGGAAGGAGATAGAGGAGGGCAAAGAAGAGTGAATTTTCATGATTCTACGCATAATAGAAATGAGATTTCTTATTCAATAGACCGGGATGACACCTATTTCCCAAAAATGACTTTTGAAGGAGGCAAGATACACGCACCACCACAATTGAGTTATAAAAAGCCAGTACCCGAGCCTATCAAACATCCAAGTATACTCCAGAGGGAATATACCGAAAATACTATGGTGCCAGTAAGACCACCAGTACAAAGACATGTTATACCATCAGAGGCACCATTATATCTGGATTACAGACCCTGTAACTGTGCTGCATGTTATATATACTTTCAAAATCAACAGAGAGCCGGATATTGGTACCCACCTCAAAATGGAGGCTACCAACATCAAAATCCACCAACGTGTACGCACAGACCAGTCCTAATGCAGGAACCATGTCACCATCAAGAATCCGCAATTAACAGAAATCAAGACTATTACGGAGAAAAGCCGAAGTCGCCAATCCCGTTTCGTAGTGGAAATAAAAATCATTTAAACTGGGACAACGCTCACTGGAAGAACGCACCAGTGAGCGGGACGACTCCACAGCGTTCAACCAGTCCCGGCCCCACAGCCAAGTCGGGAAACCAGCCCAAGTTATTCGACTCACGTCAAGAGTCGAATCCTCGCCCACAATAAAATTAAAAATAGAACAACTGGCAGTTCCAGAAGCCTTATGTGTAGTGGATACCGGAGCCCAAATCAATGCAGTAAAAGAAAATGCATTGGGTCCTAATGCTATAGTAGACCAAAATGACGTGATCTCTATACTAGGTATTTCTCCACAGGAGGTAAGGACTCTAGGAACTGTAAAATTAAAAATCTTAGGAAAGGACCATTTATTCCACGTGTCACCATCTAGCACGCCACTATCAGAGGAACTTATATTGGGTAACCCTTTTCTACTTGTAGAAAAAGTAAACTTCATGTTTGGAGAGGGAGTACTAGTAACGGAAAGTCATCCGATAACACCCGTTCCCTTCGTTCATAAACTAATACCAGAAACTAGTGAAGATAAACATCCAGAGGAAGCATATCAAAACACGGAAGTAAAAAGAGTTCAGATTGAACCTGAGTTTGAATTTCCATATGCCGAACGCGAGATAGAACCGGAATCTATAGATACAGTAAATTGGAATTTTAATTCTAAAGGTTTTAAATCCAATGGTAAAACTGTATTTAAGTTACCGGCCAGAGCAAAAGTTCCTATAAGAATTCCCGCAACTAAACATTCAGCTAAGGGCCAAGCCTACTTAAGACGAATAAATACCGTCCCAGGAGTTTTTATAGGAGAAGCCGCCGTTAAAAATAACAAAGGCTACTGTTATGTAATGGCCACTAATACTCTACCTGACCCAGTTGAAATAGAAATTACTCCACAGCCATTGGAAGCATTCGACTTTTACGATGACTTGGAGGATGACTACGAGTTTCCGTTAGAAGGGGAACCACCTAAAGACGAAGAAGACCGCGTAAAAACAATCCTGGAAAAAGTTTTAACCAACTATCACACAAGACCAGAAAGAACGCAGATTAAGAAAATAGTAAAAGAATATTCTCATCTGTTTTATTTGCCAGGAGATCCGCCACCAAGAACATCATGTGTTAAGCATAAGATTAGGACAACCGATGAAGAACCCGTCAAAGTTAAGTACAAGAGAGGACCAACAGGACTAGATGACGAGCTTTTTAACCAAATACAAAAACTTTTGGAAGCCGGTATAATCAGGCATTCAAAGAGCCCATCTTGCAGTCCTATTCGAATCGTATCTAAGAAACCAGGACCAGACGGAAAGAAAAAGTACAGGTTGGTAATTGACTACCGAAAGTTAAACGCGAAAACCATCAAGGACGCATATCCACTACCTAACATCATGGAAATCCTTGAGCAGATTGGAAGAGCAAAATATTTCTCAGTGTTTGACCTCGCCATGGGCTTTCATCAAATAGAGATTGACCCTGGGGATGTTGAGAAAACCGCCTTTAACACCAAATACGGCCATTTTGAGTACCTATGTATGCCCTTCGGCCTTACCAACGCGCCTGCAACCTTCCAAAGGCTCATGGATTGCGTCCTAACAGGTCTACAAGGATCAGAAATGTATGTCTTTTTAGATGATATAGTGATTTATGCAAATTCTCTCGAAGAACATGAGGAGAAAATCGCTAAATTGTTTGAAAGGTTGTCAGCGGTAGGCTTAAGACTACAAATGGATAAATGCCAATTCCTTGTACCAGAAATTAATTATTTAGGTCATATCATCGACAGTAATGGAGTAAGACCGGACCCTAAGAAGTTAGAAGCCGTTAAAAACTACCCGAGGCCAACTAACCAAACTGAAATTCGACAGTTCTTAGGATTTGCTGGTTATTACAGAAGGTTTATCGAAAACTTCTCAGAGAAAGCAGGGCCCATCAACGCCCTATTAGCCAAAAACGTAAAATGGAAGTGGGAATTAGAACAAGAACAAAGTTTTAAGATCTTAAAAGAAGCACTTTGTGAAGCCCCTGTACTAACAACAGTGGATAAGAGTAAGCCTTTCATTCTAACTACGGATGCAAGTGATGGAGCTATAGGTGCAGTCCTAAGTCAAGGTGAACCAGGTCAAGAACATCCAATCGCCTATATGTCCAGATCTCTCAACAAATGCGAACGAAATTATTCTACCACAGAAAAAGAATGTTTAGCCGTAGTAAATGCCATAGAGTATTTTAGCCACTACCTTTACGGTAAACATTTCACCGTCTACGGAGATCACGAACCATTGACATGGATTGAATCATTAAAAGATCCAGTCAGTAGGTTAAATCGTTGGAGAATGAGATTACGAGGTTATTACTATACTTTCAAGTATAAACCTGGTCGTCTAAATGTTAACGCAGACGCCCTTTCCCGCAATCCAGTTGATAGAGACCAACTAATTAAAGAAGATGAACAAGAACAGGGGGGGGGGGGAGGTACGAGTACTGCCTATCCTACCTAAGCCGACTAAAACTTCTTTAACCAGACAGAATCGTACTCAACTACAAAGCGAAAACGAAACCTCTAAAGAAGGAGTTAAACATCGAAAGAAGCCGGGTCGTAAGGAAGGAATCAAGCTTGATAACCCCACTATCCCTTTAGGTATGGAGGGAGGGCAAGCCGACCTAGAAGCAAGTACAATCGCGAAGAGACTTAGAATGAGGAAAAACGAACCAGCCACTACAGAAAAGAAAACAGTAGTTTTTGCAGAACCCATAGTTTCCGAACCACCATCAATGAGTGAAACAGATAATTCAGAAATAACCAACTCAATTGAGAGTAGTATTGCGGAATCTTCCGATGCTCCACCAATACCACTAAGCAACAAATCTTTGCTTCCTAGCCTGTTGAATCAAGATACAGAGTCAGAAGAGGAAACTGATTCTACTATGGTCAAGTCAAACGAGGATCCAGGTGAAAGTGAATTTGATGAGATAATATTGAATAAGCCCAATAAGAACAAGAGTAAAAATCCCAACAACAAAAAGAATAAAACTCCTACTAGTTCTAGACAAACTAGTCCGGAAATTGAAACAAAATTTAGAGATTCTTCATCATCAAGTGATGACAAAGAGTTAATAAACCCAAATTTACAATCTACTATGAGACGATCAATGCCAGGTCAACTCACAGATAATTCAGAACTACAAGAATTATCTAGCATTGAATTAAACAAAAGTGCAAAGGAAAAAGAGATTAATCCTAATGGAAACCCAAGCGAGACTACAAATAACCAACCACTCTCGATGTGCTGGGATAATTTCTTAGAGCTCTATCATGAAACTCCAACTGAGAACTGGGACCTCATGAAAGATATTAAAAGCTCATCACCCTTACAACAAGGAGAGAAAGCGAGTTCAGAACCACCTACGTTACTAGGAGAGGCTTCACAGGCCGTAGTCCCCAGCAGCACTGTGAGAGAATGGATGCTAGAATACGCAGATAGTCAGTCTAATCCGATTCGTTTCAAGTCACCCATAAAACAACCTAGAGCATCTTCTACTGCTTGGACTGAAGAGATGGCCGAAAACACCAATTGGCATCACCTCTCCACAATAGAACAAGAGGATAGTGAAGAAGAATCGGAGGATGAGATTAACGAAGAATTAAGAAAAAGATTATCTAAACCCAAAAAACAAAATAATCCACCTAAAACGACAAAAACAATAATAACACCCACAAGCGGAACATTTACCAACAACCAAAATACTTCTTATATAAATAGTAAACCGAAGGAAGACAGTACAGCTCCAAGATTAGGAAATACATCCACATCTGTATTTTTCGACTATGTAGATTCAGATTTGAACTCGAGTGAATCATTAAAATTTTTAAAAACTAGAGAATGTATAACATATCTAAAAGATAATATAGTACATTTTATTTCAAAAGATTTAAGTTTATCATATGGAACCAACAAATTACTAATTGACATAGAAGCTATTTATCGCGATGAATTATCGAAGGCCAAGATAACCATCGGTGATGTAATAGTTACCCAAAATAGAAAAAGATTCATTTTCAGTTTAGTTATTTCGGATAAAGAAAAAGACGAAATTACACCAGATAATTTATCGAAATGTTTAAGTACATTAGCAAACGAAATTAAGAATAAAAAGTTAAAGTCTTTTAGATTAGCTAGAAGCGGAGAGCTAACTGACACTCTTCCACGAGGGGTATTATTAAATAAAATTAAGGAAAAACTGAAAAATTTACAAATAGCAGTAACGATATGTTACGGTGAGTGTAAGATACTAGCTCCTGAATACAAGTTAGTAGTTCTGAACGATTACCATAATAGTTTGTTTGGAGGACATCGTGGTATGGGAAAAACCTATAGAAGAATAAGAGAACGATATTATTGGAAAGGAATGAAAGAAGATATACATGATTTCGTACGCAAATGTGAAATCTGCCAAGAACAAAAGCTGGTTAGAGTAAAGACAAGAGAACCAATGGTAATAACGGATACACCAAGTGAAGTTTTCTATAAAGTAGCCATAGATACAGTTGGACGTTTATGCAAATCTACGCAAGGTAACATGCATATACTAACTATGCAGTGTCAGTTTTCAAAATTTTGTATAGCAGTACCAGTGCCCAACATCAAAGCAGTTACAATCGCAGACGCTTTGACCCGACACCTTTTTGTACATTTTGGAGTACCTAGAATAATTCTAAGCGACCGAGGACGCAGTTTTCAAAACAATCTATTGTCACAGTTATCCGAAATTTATAATTTTAAATTAAATACTACGACTGCATACCATCCACAGTCTAATGGATCCTTAGAAAGAAGTCACGCTGTCTTAGCAGACTTTCTAAGAAATAAATCATCAAGCAAACAAGATTGGGATAAAGTAATTCCCTTTGCTATTCATGAATATAATACATCCGTACATACATCAACGGGTTACACTCCTCATGAATTAGTATACGGCAAACCAGCCCGTACACCCAATCGTTTGCCGAACGAATTCGAATTAGAAACTTACAACGATTACATACAAGAACTAACTGAATGTTTGAGAGATGCACAAACAGTAGCCAGGAATAATCTCATACAATCAAAACATAAGAACAAGGAGTACTATGATAAAAAGGCAAGACCTTTACAGATTTCTGTCGGAGACGAAGTGAAAGTATTAAAGGAACCCAGATATGGGAAATTAGATAAATTTTATAATGGAAAATTTTTTGTAAAAGAAATTAAAGACAATAGTAATGTCATAGTAGAATCATCTAATGGAAAACTTATAGTAAAGCATAAAGATAAGTTAGAGAAATTTTATCGCTGAGTAGACCAGACAAGACCACTACAAATTCAAGACACGGTATTTTAAACTTACCGATGTCCAAATTATTCTCCTTCTTTCGACTAAATGATTTTGGTAGTAATTAATTTTTACGCAAAAGGAAGCAGCATAGGATCGTGGGTTCAATGTAATTACTGGAATAAAACTCTATTTTTGAAAGAAATTTTTTTTCACTTAAAGATTAATTTTAAATAAAATTTATTATCTTAGAAAACGTAACAACAAATACTTAAGATTAGGCAAACAGAACAAGAAAATAAGCAGTTCATTTTCGGCCTATTGTCTATCTCTATCTATTGTCAGCGAACTTAGCATTGCGGCTACTACCATCCGAAGCCAATGCACTCGCGCTCACGTGTTGTCAGCTCGCGCCGAAACTTACACAGCACGCGCGTATATGTAGGCGTGACGAAAGCACGAGTTCGCGCCAAAGCGCGGTAACTCCTGCCACCGAGCGGATACTTGAAGAATCAAAAAGACCCATCCAGGAATGCGACCCACCCAGGAATGCAGTACGTCACACTCGCAGTCAATACTATACTTATATATATGCAGCGAGTATATATATAAATGAACATAACGTATGGACATGCGAGTATATATATCAGTGTACATAAAGACGGGTAAGAGTATATATAAGTATACATAAGACCAGTTATACTTGCATACAGGCTTATACCTACACACATGCACTTTCCAATCTAGCGGACTTACAATAAGACCACATAGGGGTTCATATTATACAAATACTAAACATGCGGAATAAACAATTTAGCAACAATTGGCATTATCTAACAAAATAATAATAATTTCGGACTTTTAGCACTCGACCGCACATTAGGAAGTCAAAATACATCCAAAAATAAGTAGCAACAATCAAATGTTTATAGGCCTGTAACTCGAAAAATTACAGTACGAAAATTGTTATTTTTGTACCTAAATTGTTAGTTAAGGATACTCTATCGACCTATGAGAGAAAAAAAAAAAACAGTAATAAAAAAAAAAAAAAAAAAAAAAAAAAAAAAAAAATTATGGTCGGATTTGAACCAAACTTTTTTGTAATTTTGCAATTAAGAGTCTCCGAACTAATAATGTAATAAAAGTTAGACTAATTGTTTATATTTACATTGTTATCCTGTAAATAAAGTACGAAAAATCGCGATTATGATCGGATCAAAACAAAAATTTTACAACTAGGATTAGAGATCAAAATACCGAAAATTTCTTTTTAATCACTTATTAATCTTCCGAGATAATGCATATGTCAGCATTATATTATTAACTTTTTGAAAAGTTCTTAAACAACATACTTATGTAACAACATATTGTGAATGAACATCGCACGTTTTTTTCTTTTTGCACCAGCACCCATTGCTGGGGACAGCAATACTCTGGGGGGGGAGGTGTAACGTCCCATGTTCATAAAAGATAATTATATGTATGAATATACTGTATACAGAATGATGTATGACGGCGTGTATGTGTACAGGCGCAGGTATACGACGATAATCACAATGTAAGCATTTCCGCAACCGCGTTTACGACATCAAACGCGTCCCACTAATTAAACCAACTGACCCCCGAGTCAGCAATCCCAAAACCTACTTATTCTGCACCATCACCAACCTATATTGTAAGACACTTTCGGTGGCGATCGGTGATTGGTTATTACCCTAACGTTGAGATCATCCGCCAAGCTTTATAAGCCCCGCACTCAGTCCTCATATTGCCTTTTGTGAAGTCTCTTTTTACAAGGACAACGAGTGTTGTACCTGCTGGACCTGGTGTGTGAATACGAGTGCCGTTTAGTCCTTCGCGTCGCCTATTGGGTGCTTAGAAACCACTCAAACTCCGTGGAAGCTAACCGGTGGAATTCTTCATACTCTGGACGTGAGTTGGTACAGTACGAGGCTTAAGGACCGTCAACATATCTGGCGTTAGCTTCGGCAGCTTAGTTAAGGAACTTACTCTCGACACGCCACGGACCCATCCGTGTAGGATAATACTAAACACCGCCCAGTCATCGACCGTGCAATCTACTAGTAGTGTCCGAACGGGATTGTAAGTCGAACCAATATAGAAATAAGTAAATACGTAACATTAAGAACAAACATAAAGATTAGATTAAAACATCTGTGTAACATCTGTATCAAAGCATTGGGCCTTCATCTAAATAAAGTCATAACAAAGAAGTACCATAAAGAGACAGTTTATTAAAATCATAACCTACTTAATAGTAACAGAAGACTCTCGAGTCAAGGCTAGTTCACCTATACTCAAATAAATAATTATTTGTATATAGAATTACTGCGCGGTTCAGCATAGTAAATCAGAACCTTACACAAGCGAGGGAATGATGTGATATATTTCGATAGTTTCGGTGATCTACAGCCTCCACTAGATCTAATGTTATACTTGGGAGTAAACGAGGTGAAGTACAATCACGAGAGATATCAAGACTACAACACCGTCAACTGCGGTCATCTCTGTCTCGAGTTTCTGACCAACAGACTTCGCGTATATAAGGCGTGAACGTGCGGGCAATCAGTCATTATGCAACAAACTATCATGGAGAGTGAATCACTGACAATCAGTCTGTCAGACACATCTTCTGTACTAGAAACTCAGTTCTTTCCTCCAATCGAGCTATCACCTCATAAAAACTACGTTCTCGGCTTAGTCGAGCTCTTAACCTTCAATTCTATACCTAATATCGACACAGGTGCTAACAAACTGTACGTCGGTAAGGAAGTTGTCGTGTTACCAACTGGAAGTTACGAAATTGAGGATATAGATACTTATCTGCGGGAATTTCTGGAGCAGAAGGGCATTTCATTCAGTCTGAAGCCCAACAATAATACACTTCGCAGTATCATAAAGTGCAGTCACAACATCGATTTTCGTCCACGAGATTCCATAGGTGCACTGCTCGGCTTTGCTCAAAGACTCCTCCCAGCGAATCTAACTCACAGCTCGGATCTACCCGTTGCCATACTCAAGGTCAACGCTCTTCGAGTGGAGTGCAGCATAACAACTGGCGCCTACATAAAAGGTCAGCAAGTTCATACCATACACGAGTTCTTTCCTGCAGTACCACCAGGATATAAGATCATCGAGGTGCCATCGCAGGTCATTTACCTTCCAGTCACGGTCCACAGCATTAGTCATCTTCAATTACGTATAGTCGATCAAGACGGAAATCTAGTCAACTTTCGTGGAGAAATCATTACCATCAGATTACATATCAAACAAGTATAAGATGTGAATCGTTTACAACTTCAAAGTCGGTAGAGGCTATATAAGGCCAGCTAGATGTCGACCACCCATCAGTCTTCAACGGACTTCCAAAACGTTAACACGTCAGAACATTCAGTTTCTAAAAAGTCTAAACTTAAGAGTGATAAGCGCCCGTGGTGGCGGAAAATAACTTGTATATTCTTGTGCTGTATATCGAATAAAGAGCATGGAAGATATTCTAAGCATACAGTCTCCCGTGGCATTCGATGAGTCTCTTGCACATTACGAGCTGCATCCTCATCAATCATACACTGCCTCGTCCTTCAACAACAGCGACGAAATTCGCATCGCTATCCAACATCAAGACTTGTACGTTCTGCCGTCGCGCAGTATGATACATATATGCGGTAGACTCACAAAATCAGATGGAAATACAGTAGCGCACACAACTCTGGTAAACAACGCCTTCTGCCACATGTTCGAGGAAATTCGCTACGAAATCAATGCCGTGGAAATCGATAAATGTAAGAACGTCGGTTTGACAACTATCATGAAAGGATGGCTGTCATTCAATCCGAGTCAGAGTGTGCTCGTGGAAAATGCGGGTTGGCTCGACGTTGCAGAGACGCAAAATCTGACCAACGATCAAGGCTACTTTGATGTCGCCATCCCACTGAGTATGATTCTCGGATTCGCCGAAGACTATCGAAAGATCGTAGCGAATGTCAAGCACGAACTCATACTCACCAGATCGAGAAACGATTTGAATGCAATTGTTCAGACAGGTCAACAAGGTACGGGCAATGACATAACTTACGAAGAATTCAAGATAACATTGACGAGAATCGAGTGGTTGATGCCATACATCGCAGCATCCAACGTCGACAAAATACGTCTGCTGAATTACATAGAGAAGAACAGACCCATCAGTATGAGTTTCAGGAGTTGGGAGCTTTACGAGTATCCGGTACTGCCGAGTTCCACGAGACACGTCTGGACAGTCAAGACATCCAATCAACTGGAGAAGCCGAGATTCGTCGTTTTAGGCTTTCAAACGAATCGAAAGAACTCGAAAACAGTCAATGCCAGTCGTTTCGATCACTGCAATCTGAACAACGTGAAATTGTTCCTCAATTCGCAGTACTATCCGTACGGCAATCTCAATCTCCACATAGATCAACAACAGTACGCAGTTTTGTACGATATGTATGCGAACTTTCAGACTGCGTACTACGAAAAACACGCCGAACCTTTGCTTAGAAAGTGGGATTTCATCAATCACGTCCCCCTCTACGTCATCGACTGCTCCAAGCAGAGCGAGGTGTTGAAGAATGCTCCCGTCGACGTACGTCTGGAGTTTGAATCTCGAGCCAATTTTCCCGCCAACACCTCGGCTTACTGCCTGATCTTGCACGACCGCATAGTCCAGTACAATCCTGTCAGCGGGGACGTGAAAAAACTTGTCTAGAGGGGTGGAAGCTTATAAAAGCGCTCGCTCTAAAGTAGAGAAATCAATCGTCGAGATGGAGTACGTAGTGGACATGCAAGGATACAAGTAGTCGGGCAACGACTTCATCCTCAAGGAGTTAGCCATAGTACCGCTCAATCGAGACATCGATCCTCTGGTGTTACTATTCAAAGAACCCTTTCCTTCGCGACGTCTTACCGACAAATACAAGAGAGAAAACACTTGGATGTATCACTACTATCATGGAATACCTTGGAGCGCTGGTGAACAACCCTACACAGACATAGGCAAGATTCTTCGAGAAGCTCTTCGCGATGCTACTCGAATTTTCGTGATGGGCTCTTTGAAGAAAAAATGGCTCAACGTTCACGATATAGCTGAAATGGACTATCCACCACTGGATAAACTGAAGGTAGTGACCATCTGTACTCATCACGATGGTGGAACATCTTCTCAAATCAACTGTGCTCATCACAACGTGAAACTTCTGAAAATATTCTACAAAGAAACTTTCAGTCAGATAGATGGTGAGAAGAAACCAATCGACTGCTCGATGATATGGGAATAGTAACTCGAAGGGAGGGGGAAATCACCCTTCCTCTTGCTTGAGGCTATATATTTATATATATAGGCCTGCGAATTTTACATATCTCATTTGAACTTTGAACGTTGATAGAGATGGATCAAAATACCAGTCCTACTACCAAATACGAACCTCTTCCTCCTTGCAAAAATGAGGAAAAGAAGAAAGAAAATTCTCAGTGGACATCGTATTTGGAAAAATATTCGACGAACACAAAATCTTTTCCAGAGCGCAACAAATACGAGAGACTTGATGATAGGAATCAACGTTAAGTGTAAATAACAGTGTTGAAGGCGCTCGTGCATATTTTTGGTATTCAATGTATAAAATAAACATCTAAATAAAAAAAAAATGTTTTCTTTTTAAATACTCATATTTATTTACTACCTTTCTACAACGCCATCTAGAGCTGGGGTCTGACTTTGTAATCTCTACCTAATAGTGAAAAAAAAAATTTCGAAATTGAGGTTAGGATTCGATTTATGCCTTACTACATCTATAACTTGAGTTATACCCCCTTGGAGATTCCCCGATGTCATCAGCTCAGTCGGTAACCTGGGGCTCCGTCGGTAACCTGGCTTAGCTCGGGGATTCCCCGATGTCATCAGCTCGGTCGGTAACAGCCCGGTCGGTAACTTGGGTTATCAGCTCGGTCGGTAACTTAGGTCAGCTACCTTACCGACTGGGTTAGCCGAGACACGAACCACTTGAGTTAGCCGAGACATGAACCACTTGAGCTAGCGATCTACCTTACCGACTGTCGGTAAGGTAGATCCCTGAAGTGGGCCAGAACCCGCCTAGCTCACCTACTCGTATTATCAACTACTTTAACAATAATTTCTTTGGTCGTAAAAATTACAATTTTATAAAATTTACTGTAGTTCGAGATCAGGAGCATTTAAGAGAACCACCAAATAGACCTTAGTCCCAGCTCGCGAATTGCAACGGGGAAATGGTGCACCAGCGAACCCTCCAGCAGCGAACCCTCCAGCGGCAAACCCTCCAGCAGCCAGAAGAAGGGGCAGGCCTCGCCGGAATAATAATGAAGCACCTAAGCAGGTTCAGCCTGCAGGAATTTAACGTAGAAGGCTGAGGCCTCGTCGCAATCGGGGTGCAGAGGCAGAGAACGAACCAGTTGCAGCAATCCTAGAACCGCCTGACGAAGCTATCGATGAACCAGTTGACGCACGGTTTGGGGGCCATACAGCTGTACCAATCGTAGAACCGCCTAACGAAGCTAGGGATGAACCAGTTGACGCACGGCTAGGGGGCGATACAGCTGCACCAATCCTAGAACCGCCTAACGAAGCTAGGGATGAACCAGTCGACGCACGGCTAGGGGCCGATACAGCTGTACCAATCGTAGAACCGCCTAACGAAGCTAGGGATGAACCAGTTGACGCACGGCTAGGGGGCGATACAGCTGCACCATTCCTAGAACCGCCTAACGAAGCTACGGATGAACCAGTTGACGTACAGTTAGGGGGCGATCCAGCTACACCAATCCTAGAACCGTCTGAAGCTATGGATGAATCACCTGAGCCGATTGCGGAAATACCAGGCACTGGGGCTCTTCGTCGGCATGGAAAGAGAAAAGCCCGCCGTGGTGGACAATGTAAGTGCACTTAACTTAAAATTAGGTAACCTTTTAATCTAATAATTTCATTATATAATTGTTACAATGTGAACGCCTTAAACACTCAGTTTCGCGGGTTGTACCCCTTTTTCTTGTAATTTAAACTGTTTAATTAAAAACAAGTTTTTCATTATCTTACACAAATGTGATATAATCCAAAATTATTTGATAAATTATAAACTTTGTAACCAATACAACAAAAAATCTATTTTAAATATTAGTAATGTCTTTAAGACAATTAGTTTGTGTTATTTCTAGGCATGGAAAAATAAATTTACCGGTTATTGCATTTTACTAATATTTTATACTTATATTAGCTACCTAGTAGCAATTAATATGTTAAAAAATTGCAACATACATGCATGACATGTATAATTGTTTGGGCTTCTATTATATGACGTAATTGACTTACCACGGTTTATTGCAACCTTTTTACCGTAAATTCATTGTTTAGATTTCGATCTTTTTTAAGTGCTCATATTATAGACTCTTATAACAATTTAAAAAGAATTAATTAAAAGTTGTTAATAGTATTAGATTGGCAATTTTTTTAATTAATGATTAATGTCAACGATGTTTTGCGCTTCAATATATGATACATATATGCTTCAGTATACTGATGTATTTTTTTGTTAATTTTTTTAGAAAACTATTTCAAAGAGTATGAAAATGCGCCTAACATGTTTGTCATATATTTAAACAGTGATTTTTTTTAATGGTTAAGATAATCCAGTGATGAGTCAATACAATCATTATTGCAAACCAGCGCAATCATTTACAACTGACCTCTCATACATGTACACTCGACGTGCAATACATCTGCAAAGAACAATTTGAAAATTGTATACAATTCTTAAGAAGTATAGTTACAGTTTTTGCAGTTGAATAGATTTATCCCATTAAAGTATACATTATTAGATCCCCAATCTAAAAAAATATGAAAAGTTTAATTTTTATATTTAAAACTAAACCATATGATTTATTATTTTATTAATTTATTATCTTTTTTATCTAGAAAAATTAAAAGTAAGGTATATTGTTAACATTTTTTAAAACCATTCATGACTTTTTACAATTTTTTTTCTTTAAATACATCAAACATACAAAATATGTATATTTAATAATTGATAACAGTGCTTATACATCAACATGCTTTTATCATCTACTGATACTGTCCATCGACGTGAAATTACTAAAAAAATGCGTATTTTTAATAATTTAAAACGTTTTTGGTACTGTGAGCTTGAACTGTATAGTCGTAATAAAAGATCGTTATTTTTGAATATTCAAATACATATAGCCATTATAAGATAAAGTACTAGTAAGAGTTTTAAATAAATAAAATGCTGAGATGTTAAGTGCATTTTGAGTGCAAGTTAATATACTTATAATTTATCAATCGAGAAAAGCTATGCTGTTGTTTTGTAACATTTTTTTCCGTTCGTTTTTGTGATTAATAACAGTTAAATTCAACTCTCAATTATAAAATGTAAGTTTTTTATTCACTAAAACAATGTTCTTTATAGTTCGGAATTATTTTGCTGCCAATAGCACTCTATTCTGTTAGTTTTCATGATAAAAAAAATTCATTGCAAATAATTATAAATTGTTCATACTGGTATAATGTTTTAAAAATCTTTTTTGAGTATCTATTATTGTCCGATGAAATTTATCTTGCCGTCTGACACCATTTTTTATCGGTATTCATGATTTATGATAGTTCTGATCATATTTTAATTAATTACAAAGTTTTAATGAAAATAAATATTTCCAAATAATTATAAGCATGTCTATATTATCGTGTTATCGATGAAATCTGTGTTGCCGGCTGGCACCAGTTTTTGTTGATTTTCATGATACACGACAAATAGAAAAAAACTTATTTCGAGTCTTATTTTCATACAAAATAAATGTTTCGAGATAAAGCTTAGCATGTCTATATTATTGTGTTATCGATGAAATCTGTGTTGCTGGTTGGCACCAGTTTTTGTTGATTTTTACAGTATGTGACACTCGAACTCTTATGTAAATCAACTATTATATAAAATAAAAAATTTGTATAGAAGTAAAATCTGTCAATACGAGCACTTTAATTTTAAAATTAAAATTGGAATATTTTTTCATTCTATTGTAATCTTGTAATAAAAAAATTAATGGTTATATATGTTTGGAAAAATCGATAAAATATGAGATAATGATTGTTTTTTAAAATTATTTTTTTACACTTTTACAATTATAGTGGATTTAATGTATCGTGTTGATGTTTTATAAAATTAGCTACATTTTATCTTATAAAATTAACGTAGTAACATCATTATTTTCTATAGATTTTATTATCAAATTAATATAATTTTTTTCGTTTCTCTTCAAGAACATTTCTAATAAGCTTCAAATTGCCTATAGGCTGCTGTTCATGCCTAATAGAGAGGCAAAAATTAGCAAAGCTGCGACCATGCGGGCATCGAATGTGTTTCACCTGCGTGCGGTTATGTATATCGCGGACCTGCCCAGTATGTCGCGCAGTCATCGACACCTACATGCCTCGTGCCAAAATGGGTGGCGAGCGATGGAACGAGGGCATCCCTCAACTTCTAGATGACGAGGTCTATCACCAAATGAACCAAGACTTGATCCAACAATTGACAGCTTCTGATCGGTTTGATTGTACGTTCATCATATAATCAAATTAATTTCATATAACATACTCAAATATTTAAAGTATGTTATGCAATTAAACTTGACAATAAAACAATGTAAGGTAACCTATTTTCCAGAAAAACCAATCTTTATGAGTTGTCGATAAAGATAACTCGTCCACAACGTCCGAAAACTAAACAAGGCTACCAAGAACTACTAGAGGACATCAGGGACAACAAGACACAACTACAGGACATCGGGAACAACGAGGGACAACTAGAGGACATCGGGGACAACGAGAGACTGCGAGTACCAATTGGAGGATTTCAGGAACAACGCGGGACAATGAAGGGCAACTAGAGAACATTAGGAACAACGTGGAATACAAGATGGAAATACTTATCATTATAGTCATTAATAAAAATTTATATCCGGTGAGCAAGCTATAAAAAATTAAATATATATTTTTTTAATAATTAAATTTAAATATATCGTCTAATAACGTATTTTGTTAAGCCAAGGATAACTCTCCACCCATCCCGAGGACATCAGAGGACATCATCCCCAATTGGTATTTGAGCGAATGTGCGTATGACTGAATATGAATAGATCTGAGTGAACGTGCGTCTGACTGATTATGAATAAATGTGAGTGAAACTATAATGTGGATTAGGCCTATGCTATGTTGAAATATTTATCTTTTATTTCTTTTCATTCAGTTAAATTGATTAGTTTATAGTCTATAGTAATATGTTTATAGTTTAAAGAAATATATTTCAACAAAGTAAGGGACACCACGTAAAAAAAACGCGCTTATCTATATATCGACTAACTCCTTAATACACTTATATTTGAAATTTTTCCTTTTTATGATTGTTTTATTACGATTAAAATGTTTTTTTATTGATTTACATAAGAATGATTAATTGAATGAATAATCAACTGTTTTAGGGAGTTTTAGAATATTTTTAACAATATATTTGTTTATAAATATAATTAAACACGTATTCTAATGTTTTAATTTTAATTTGTTTCAGAATCATAAAAAAATATCATTTTCTTGTAATATTGACATATTGGTTAAATATATTAATTAAAAAATCGATGAAAATATTACTAGGGACCGTTAATGTATTTATAATTAAAAACTTTGTTATGAAATAAAAATTTACCTACTCCTATATTTTAGTTAAACATTTCAACAAAAACTCATACCATTTGATTGTTCTTAACATAAATGTTGTATTTATTAATCCTACATCCTAAATCCCAAATTAAAAACACTTCTTATTCTCATAATTTGTTTTTCGCGATTCACTTTATACTGTGATTACATTGTTCGTTATTATAAATTAGTGCGTGACAGACGGTCCGACAAGTTTTGACTGTTAAATTTGTACAATATTTAAAATTCGAGTTAATAGCATAAATACCGTTTTAATACTGAAAATGAAACCATGATGTGGCGAGAGAGGCCACAGAAATTTTAATACGTTTTCACAGAGATAATATAATAAAAAAATGGTCGTGATTATTAAAGGAATCCGTAAGGCAGAAAGAAAAGGAAGCAAAATTATTTCTTACAGCATGAGAGGAGACTAAAATTTCAGTCTAACCCTGCTAAAATATTAACGATATTTTACCGTTAACGTATATTACCAGTAATCAATATAGTCTCAAAAATATACAACTCGATCTAACAATAAGTACATAATATAAATTTTCTTTAAGAACGGCATGCTATAATCGAAATATCGTTTTTAGCGGTAAATTATCGTTAGATATTAGCCAGTTTGTGCTTAAACAGTAAATCATTTTACTACACAAAAGAAATGCTGTTCACTAATGTTAGATATTTGTATTATTATACACAAAACCGCATCGCAACAACCTGTAAATTGTGCACGGTTACCAATTCTGTGGGCCCGTTCTAAAGCTGAGAAAAAATACAGCAAAGCCAGTTTTTAAATGCATTCTTGTGTACCTCTTATAACATTATAAACGCGACTTTAAGTATGGCTTTAGGCGCACGCTCGGATCACTTGAGTCGTTATCGTATTTTAATATATATGCTAAGCTTTGTTTCCCATTGTCTGTGTATATGTAATCGTACATTGTAATAAGGGGATATTCAGTACTTGTTACGCCATCTGTAGTTCTAAATTGATCTTAAATTTTTGTAATGGCTGCCCATTGTGTACGATTATGGTGCACAAATATGTATCGAGTTAGCCTGTAAATTGTGCACAAATTTACGTTAAAAAAAATGTAAATTGTGCACAATTATTATGCACGAAACCGTTTTGCAATATGAAAATTGTGCACAATTATTGTGCACAAATTCACGTTAAAAAAGATGTAAATTGTACACAATTATTGTGCACAAAAACCGTTTTGCAATATGAAAATTGTGCACAATGATTTTGCACACAACCAAGTTGCAACAACTTATGATCTGTGTACGATTATTATACATAAAAATTATCTTGTGCACAATTTCAATATATGACAATTATCTTGTGCACAATTTTAATGTATGACAATTATCTTGTGCACAATTTTAATGTATGACAATTATCTTGTGCACAATAATATTAAAAAAAAAAATTCGTGCAGAATTAAAACTTTCCAATAAATTATTTGTGCACGATGACATTGAGCAAAATTGTGGGTGCACAACAATTCCTGCACGGCGATTTTTTGTGCCTAATAGCTCCGTGCACAAATACCACGCATAATTCGTGTGCACAATTTAAAAGTATTGTGCACAAACAGAAATATTTGTGAATAGTTTTATTCATAATATTTTTCGTGTACAATTACTTATGTGCACAATTCTTATGTGCATAATTTCCACCATGCCCTTGTTTGGCTCGGCAGAGACGCGATTCGGTTGTGAGTTCGACAACGTGTTTGCTCAGGTCGATGGTTATGAGGCAGGATAGGAACAAGCGGGGAGGAGGAGTTGCCCTCTACATTTAAAATGACTACAAAGCAACTCTGTTATGTTCTTCACCAACGTAGGTGGAGGAAAAACCTGGCGATCCGAAGTACTTATTCTGCAGTGTGCAGCAGGGTACCATGCTACCGGTATTTGTTTCATTAATATATCTTTCGCCGGGCGTCTCAGTTTCGAATGGCTCTGATCTCGTTTATGATATGCGCATATACTCGGAGGATTATGACTGCAGAATTGTAATGGGAGACCTGAATGCCAAAGTCGAAATCTCATGACGCAGAATTTTTTCGAGAGATCGCGCGAGGATTAAATCTTAAATTTGTTGAGCACGATGCAACGCATCACGTGGGAGATTCTCACACCTGGATCGATGTGATCCTTGTTGACGATGACAATGCAGTGCTGAATGCAAACAACTCCCAGGCGACCTTTCCAAGCAGACACAATATAATTGACGTTGAAATTGATTTTCAGACTGCTAAACCTCTGACTCTCAGCGGTTTCGAGTACAGGAACTACAAATCTAGTAACACGGAGGAACTATCATCCCTGCTAAGTACTTGCGATTGGTCACCAGTTAGTTGCTCAAACAGTGGAGTTGACACAAGACTAGAACACCTTAGTCAAAACATCATGTGTGTCATTGGGCAGCATGCTCCGCTTAAACAATTTAGACCAAGGAGGAAAATGCATCCTCTTTGGGTAGATGCAGACTTGAAAGACGTTTACAACCGACGAGACGCAACACAAAAACAATGTATGGGAAGAATTACGCAATTTTGGTTTAGTTTCTAAAGCCAAGAATAACCTGCATGGCTTTACCCCGAACGAATTGAATAATCATTTCGCTGGAGTATCCATATCGAACCTTGAGAGCGCGGCGGATTTGGGGTGCATCGTGGCAGCGGCTGGTGAGGGAGGCTCACTTCTCGTCTCAAGCAAAGGAGGAGGATGGTATACCGCAAAAGATCATCGTGAAATCGTTGCCAATTATCGGACAACATCTGGTAACCTTATTTATTATTTTCCTCCAGTAGCCCTCTTGTGTTTTCTTTCCTAAGTCTTGGAAAAGACATTTTACGATAAGATTGTCGAGTTCTTGAAAGCACAGAGGGTTCTTGACTGGTTTTCGAACTGATAATATCATATTCAGATCCAATAATATTTGGATCTGTATATAATATTAATAAGCTACAGAGATGAACCTGCCAGGTAACGAGATTCAGAATGGCCTTCTGGTGCCCTTTGTCGACACGGTAACTAACCTTGGAGTGGTCATGGATTCTAAACTTACATGGAAGCCACAGGTGGATGCAGTTAGCTGTAAAGTTAACAGAGCTTTCTTATCGGCTCAGATCATTTAGATTATGTACCACCGAGGTGTTGCGCAAACAGCTGGTCGCTGCCTTGGCTGTTTCCCACCTAAACTATTGCTTGGTAGTCTATCTTGATGTGTCACAGGAGCTTCAAACGCGACTGCAGAGGTTACAAAATTCATGTGGGAGATATATTAGGGGTGTTGGTTAGGACGAACACATTACCCCTCGTCGAAAGGAACTGAACTGGTTAAACATTAATGATCGAAGAGCCTATTTCGTGGCAGTACATGTATATAAGGTTATTCCATTGGGCAACTGCTGTATCTTTCTACCCTGTTTGAAAGGAACCAGTGCAGGTCCTCAGGAAGGGTATCAAAGGAACTGGCGATACCGAGATCACGATCAGAGGTGATGCCAGAGTTCATTTCGGGTGTTTAGAGCACGATCATAAAACTCCGTGCCAGATAGAATAAAAAATATGGCCTCACTGTCAAGATTTAAAGTGGCAGTGCGTAGCCACCTATTAAATGTTGCGAAAGACTGAGCCTGTGTTGGCGAAATTGTATGTAAATTTAATGCTGTGATACCTGATTGTGATTGACTTGAATTCTAATCCGCGCTGTTGTATAGTGACTAAATATTGATCTTACTAATATTGATTTTTCTTGATTTCAGGTCACTGTCCATAGGATTCTAGGAGAACGAACGGATGAAATAAGCTCAAATTTTTTATACAAGTTCTATACACCAGTCATTCTCATATAAATGCTGCGATTTTAATTTGATTGCGTAGTTGTTTCATAAAATAATTAGTAGTAAAAGTTGTCGACAAATAATAAAAAATATAGTATTTTGGTTGTAAAACAACTTCTACGCATTCAAATCAAAATCACATCACTCATATGAGAATAACAGGTGTATAAAACTTGTAAAATCAATTTGAGCCCATTGCATCCATCAGTACATTTGGTATCTTACGGACAGTGCCAAAATACTTTGATGGGTATACGTACGTTCACCACTATCAGGTAGGTGAATATGAAGCCTGAGAAAGCTCAAATTGTAGGTAATTTCGCCTGCTATTATTATAGAAAACATATCTTGATACAATTTAATATATATATTAATTTTACTTTTTTTTTTATTTTTCAGGTAATAGGACTGTTTTATCCCCATAAGGTCGTGGAAAATAGGTTAAAATACTCAGCTTAATACTTCAATTTTCGTCTAAACCACTCCAGTGGATCTCCAGTTTCAATAATCGATAATTTCTTTCATAAGATGAGAAATACTTGACTATATAATTTTACGGTAATAGTACTTCAGGTCGTGAGAAATAGGTGTCATAGGGCTAATTAAAAATTGTTCTAATGTTTGAAAATGAGTTGTAACTCACGCCTGCTGAAACACACGAATAATTCGGACGGACGTGGAAGTTTAGTCGCAACGAATGTGCATCGTAATGCTTAAGGAAGTGGAAAATAGCTTTTGATACTTGACTATAAATAATTAAATTTTTGTCTAAACTTCTGTAGTGGATTCCAGTATCGATTAACGATATTTGCCTTCATACCATAGGAACCAACTTGATTATATAACGTTACGGTAACCCTATTCGAGGTAGTGAAAAACAGGTGGATTGAAGATAACTTGTAACTTACGACACTGAAACAACGTTTATAATTAGGATGACCGTAGAAGTTTAGTCGCAAAGAATATGCATCGTTATACTTAAGAACGTGAAAAATAGGTTCTATTGGATTTATTAAAAATTGCTTGAAATATTTATGGTAACTATAAACTCATGTCTTTGGAAACACCGCGAATACTTAGGACGGTTGTCGAAGTTCAGTCGCAATAAATATTCATCACAATCTTTAAGATCGTGGAAAGTAAGTTGAAATACTCTACTATAAATAATTCAATTTTTGTCCAACCTTCACTAGTGATATCCAGTTTCGATTATCGATAATCTTTTTCATACCATAAGAACTACTTGGCTATATATGGATAATTATAATTTCACGGCAACACTACTTAAGTTTGTAATAAAAGGTTCCATTGGATGTATTAAAATTGGATTCAATTTTTAGGATAACTTGTAACTCATGTCTTTGGAAACTCCGGGAATAATTTGGATGGTTGTAGAAGTTCAGTCGCAATAAATATTCATCACAATCTTTAAGATCGTAGAAAGTAAGTTGAAATACTCTACTATAAATAATTCACTATTTGTCAACTTTTTACTAGTGATATCCAGCTTCGATTATCGATAATCTTTTTCATACCATAAGAACTACTTGGCTATATATGGATAATTATAATTTCACGGCAACACTACTTAAGTTCGTAATAAAAGGTTCCATTGGATGTATTAAAATTGGATTCAATTTTTTAGGATAACTTGTAACTCATGAGTAGTAATCCCCCCACAGTGGCGAGTCAAAACAAACCAGCCGCCGTGGCGGCTGGTTTGTTTTGACGCACCACTGTGGGTGGAAGGGGGGGGGCCTTCAGCGGGAGAGAGAGGGGGGAGAGAGAGAGAGAGGGATAGAGACGGGAGAGAGAGAGAGAGAGAGAGAGAGAGGGAGAGAGAGAGCACGATAATCATCCGGAGAGAGTTAAACCATCACTGATGACTGCTCTCTTCCAGAGATGTGATACTGCGACACTTTCTTAGCCCTGAACACGTGCGATCCCACGCTACAAGCACATCTTGCTCATTCTCTTTTTGCTGATGTTTCAAAATTCACATACAATATTTTTGACCAACTACCAAAACATTTGCACGTGTATTAGAGCCTGTACCGTGCAGCTGCATTTTCTTACTCATGCTTTGTTTGCTATAACAGCGCAGCTGCATTATCTTATTCATACTTTTTCGCTGATTATCAAATACAGAGAAAAAGAAATTCGGTAATGAAACAGTGCGCGGGAGGAGCAACTGCTCCGGCGGCGGGGAGGGGGTAACACCCCCCCCCCCTACCCCTTCTTCCACCTTTTATATAATTTTTTTCTTTTTGTCTTTTTTTATTCTTTTCGTTCTTTTTTTTTACGCTTAAGTTTGAATAAAAGATTGTATGAAATGTATACAGAATGCACCATGGAAATGGATAAATGGTAAGGATATAAATAAAAAGAAGGTTAGTATTTTTATATTCACTAATAATCAATTATTTATTCAATTATCGATATTTCTACAAATTCATTGCGATATACGGTATTAAAATATATATATATATATATATATATATATATATATATATATATATATATATATATATATATATAATTGGTTATACCAATAATTTAAAAAACAAAAAAACATTATTTCACTCATTGTGACTGTTTAGTAAGTCGACAATTACATCGAGGTGCTGTGACGCAAGCTGATAAAATACATCGACAATATCATTTCGACTAAACGGAATTTGGTCTTTCAATTTTCTCGCCCGCGTTTGCACACTGGCTGTAATAATATCGAACCATTTATCATCAATCAGATTAATAATTTGTTTGACAAAAGTCGTTGTATACACACTAGTATTCATGAGTGGTATATTGTCTAGATCAACACTCTTAATGTATTCTACAGTCTCTCTGGCAACACAACTTACACTGCCCGTTACAAGCTTAAGATATTCTAGGCGTGCATCAATACATTTCACAATATACTCATTCAAACGAAGAAACTTAACTTTACTCATAATAATAGTTGCACAATAGCGTTTGCTGAGAACTCCAAGTGTCCTAGGAGGAGTATTATCCTCAATTTCGATACCCCTGTCTTTCCCACTGTGTGTGAATTTTACTATCCATCCTGTACCGCAAATCTGTTGACCCGTCATATCTTCGCTGCTGTGTCCACAAAGATACTTGAAAAATTCGTTGAAGCAGTCTCTGAATTGCAGCCATCCATCGTAGGTAAAAGCGATTCCATTGGAGTCGTCGCCCAATAGGCGTACCACAGGCTCGTAGTACTCGTCTCTGAAGGTGGTGTATTCCAGGCCGACAATGATCTCCGTTGCGTACGACTTGTCAAAAGTGTATAGAGTATTCATCAGCTGAAACCGGTCTTCCTTTTGGTGTGCTGTCACCTCTACCACCACTTTAAAACGACTAAACTACTCCGAGCGCTTGGTATAGGCAATGGTGGAGATGGTGGCTGTCGAGGTGGTAACCGCCACGTATGCGACACTCATCGGAGGGGGAACAAAGGGAGTGCATTAACACTGCTTGAGCAGCAAACATTCGAAGACAAAAAAACGCTGTCTCTCAAAGTATCATCTTGCGCTACAACAATGACATCTTAGAACTGCAGCTTTGCAAGCATCTGACAATGCAACCACCGCTTCCGATAAAATTTTTGTCAGCGTTTTTTCTTTCTTTACAGTCTACATACTGCCGGACTACATCATCGTTTTTTCGCAGATTATCAGAGAAACTCTCGAGAAATTTATTGTAACCCAGACCCGCGCTCATATAATGCAGAAACATAATACATACTGACCGCACACTTTGGAAGAGTCGCTCTGTAGTCGAATATTATTCCAGCGAAATTGTTTACAATTTTTTCGCTACCGATTTATATGATCGGGTATGAATGGAGGGAGACCAAAGCTATCAAAATAAAATGCGTTGGAAGATTTGTCAGCGTACAGGGCAACCCAATGCATACCCAATTTCGTATGATCATCCGTGTTTACAATGAACGCTGTCGGTTTCGTCCAGACCTTCGGTATCTGATCGGCTGGGAATACACCGGCAGTGTGCGAGCGGATTTTCGACAGGTTTTTCAATATTTGAAGACTGTCCATCATTACAAATGTCTTCAAAAGCACTGCTCGAATTTTTAATCGTACCTGTGAGTAGCCACGATTTTAGCCTACAAGCCTGATTTAGTACACAACGATAATTTTTGTAGCAAGGTTTGACAGCGTGATGCATGCAGTATACATCGGACGATAATTTATCGAAAGACGGGCAATCTTGATCGTACTCGAGATTACAAATTTGACGAGGTATTATTTTATGTAACACTAGCCATGTATCATTACCCCTAACGTATATTTTCCGCACACTTTTCGAAAGTTCTTTTAAAATTTTTTTCACCGCCTTTAAAGACACCTCACCGTCAAAGTAGTCGAGCCCGTGATGGTACTGGGTGAGCCAATCGTTCTGACTCCGTATATCTTCATTCAAATGACCAAGCGCTATTGCCGGTGTTACCAGCCAATGACTACTAAAATTACTGTTCACAGCCACTACGGCTACTTCTTTTGGTAGATTTCGATGCCTGGTGCCTTTGAAGAACTGAATGTCAATGATCACGTCCATGCTTGGATGAAGTGTATAAGAACAGTGTTAGATAGAGACTGAATTTGCAAAGTAACTCGCTAGATGTATATATGTACAGTAGTAGAGAGTAGCGACATCTTCGAGGTGAACGTTTTAACTACTAAAATCGACAATGACTTGACGTGAGGCATCAATTTCCAAAATATTATCATACTCTGCGTATAAAATACAATTGACTGTTTCTGTTAGAGCAGCACTAAAACGTGCTTCTAATCTAACGCTACCGTGTTTGATCAAATTCCAATGACTGCAGTCATTTGCCGATAAATCTGGAGTCAAATCAAAGGCAAATAGACAGTATCCATGGGGGTATGATTCGCGCGCTATTTGGTTGCCCTCGTTGAGAAAGTGTATGCCTGTACCGGAGAATAGTGTGTGATATGCGTCCACATATAGATTTCTCGCTCCAAAGTCTGGTTGCAGTGGTTTCCAAGGCACCTGTACCCCGTCAACGTACAAACATAGAAAGTTTATATTAAAATGCTCGAAATTAAAGGGATTGAGCAGCCGATCGCCATTAAAAGCTTTATTATTGACAAAACCCAGGATAATTCTCTTCGGCAGCTGACCCAATATGATATTGTCCAATGTTTCACCGTGTATACCACTGTGCATAGTCATTGCTTTGACTTCCACCCTCGTCAAAGGGTATTTAGCCGTTGTTTTCGAGAGTGATTGAGCGTGTGCTAGCAATATGCCCGGTCTAATTTTTACACGTCTGACTAGAAGGTTCGCCACCTCGATGTGTATGGAATAAGAGCCTGCAGGATCAATCAGGCAAAAGTTATCGCGAGATTTCACTAAGCGTACTCTCACTTCAACTCCATTGATCAGCAGCTTCTCCTGATTAAACACATCAGCGTGAAGGTGGCCGATAAGATCAACCGATTTATCCGCAGTAAGCAATTTTCGTCTCTCAACTAATCCCTGGTTCTGATTTTCTGTGTCGTTCATTTTTCCAGCCGTATCCTCACACCACAAGACTGATAAGTGGGAGGATTTTGCGGCAGGTCCGTAATTCAGCAATGTTTCGATGTACAATCTGTAGGCATAGGCGTTGGTAGGTGGTGACACGGGCTTCTGATTGAAAGACACATCTACTTGATTGAACAGTGAATGCATCAAATTATTGATTGGTCCTACTCGGGCATGTAAAAGTCTAAAAGCTGGTCGATTTGCCTCAGATATATCTTCGTCGGATGTGGTAGATCTCAAATTTACACGAAGACTGAGCATTGTATGAGCCAGATCGAGGTATTCATCACTATTGCCAGGGATCACAAATTCTATAGGTGAGTCATCGGTCAAAGATGATATCGGTTTGTATGCGAACCCAATGCGATCCCTCGATTGTGGTTTGGGTTGGTGGGATGTCGAACAATAGCAGCTCGGACTTCAAACACTCGCACAAATGAGTGTGAAGGAATGCCATTTTTTTGTTTTATTTATTTTTTTGTTTAACTGTCAAAAATATGTCTAGCCGTTCTGCTTCTTTTGACCCTCCTCTTGGAGCTCTTCTTTCGAGCTGTCTGCTTCTTCTTCTTCTTCTTTTTCGTCTTTTTCACACCACTTCTCGACTTGTGTTTTATACTACTGTCAGTTTTACGTTTTTTCCTACCGACACCCCTCTTTCTCTTGCGCACTGTGACACGTTCACCGAGCAACTGCAACTGAGCTGGATTCCCGTAGCGTGCCATTTTATATCCCGACCCCTCTATCAGTCTGTCCAATTTTACTTCCGCTTTTCTTTTCAGAACTTCACCAGATTCTCTCATACGGTTGCGAAAGGACTGCCTAGAGAATCTGCCTATCCTTCTCGAATCCGAGAATTTTTCGCATTTTCTCCGATAAGCAAAGCTCGTGACTGAACTGAGAGCAGCTATCCTTTCCACAGACTCTGCTGACTGTCACATAACCACCACGTTCAACTATAAGCCGCAAATGACCACTAATACATTCTAAGTTATTTATCTCTTCAACGAGAGTGTGAGTGTCTTTGTAATTTCCTGGATGAATCAGCGATTCTGCGATTGTAAAATGTTCCACTCTTAGCTCATTCGTCTCGAGTCTTGTGGGGGGAGTTCGTTTCAGGAAAAATTTTCTTTCTTCTTTGTCGACTGACACGTGTTGGAACGTTAGCGGAATTTGGTGATGCGACAAGCCATGAACCTTGTAATCGGATCTGTTGTGGCAACTGTGTAAAATAATGCGTTGTAGTGTTTTCCGCGAAATAATTCATACTGCTGTTGCTAGGCAGAATAATGTAAAATTGATCCCTCATATTTGCGAAAGTTGATTAGTCTTGACCCAGGAGTTGAACTTTTCTGGATAGCCTTTCCAGCTGACGAAATACTCCTTTGAGCGACCCTTACCTCTACTGCGTAAAATTTTTTCTATTTTGAATGATTCCGTGACCAGATCTTTTCGAACTCTGCTCAATTCCGCCGCGTAGAAACCACCATCTATGTTCTCACCTGAGAGATCTTGCAAATGGTAGACAGGTGGTGGACGTGTCAGAGAAATTTTCGCACAATTTTAAATAACTCTAGTGTCCAGCCGCTCTCGTACCCTTTGTCAAAGACGGATCGGGCACGACTGACGCGAACCAACTCACCGACTTTGAACTTGGGTAAATTACAACCATTGTTATTATTATAGCGATGCTGTAAATTTTCCCGTACTTTTCCAACGTTGTACAAGGTCACAGATGCAGGTGTCATCTTTATCGCTGAATGTATACTGTGATTGTATGCCTCTATAATATTCTGCAACAAATTTATGTACCTCCGTGTATTTTTGTGAGTGAAATATCGCCAAATTCGCTCCTTAATAGTTCGTATAAGTCTCTCCGCGATGGCAGCCTTTGTATCCGGACTGCGTGCCACTCTGTGATTGATGTCATTGTCGCGCAAAACTTGCTGCGTCTTACGACCAAGGAATTCTTTACCCTTGTCTGTCTGGAGACACTTTGGTTTACGTCCATTGCTTCTCGACAGTACACGCAAGAAAGCCTCAGCGACATTTCTGGAGGTTTTTTGCTTGATCGCTTCCAACCAGCTATATTTGCTGACAACATCGATGACAGTCAAAATATAACTGTAGCCCTCGTTGTAAGTTTTCAAGGATCTTAAATCCATGAGATCAACCTCCCGCACATCATCCAAATTTCGCACATTGTAACTACGTCGCGGAAATCGATGTCTGATCGGTCGATGTAGATTATACGCATCTTGACTGTCGAGCCACTCTACAACACCCTCACGATTAACTTTTTCTTTTTTATTACTGTTTTTACCTCTCTCACGCATAGCTTGAAAAAGTTTATCAATACCAGCGTACGCTGCCGGATGTGGAGGCGCGTAATAAATGTTCTCGAATCTTCTTCTTTTTCTACTCATCATGCATCAGTTGTTTATTCACTTTTTTATTTTTTATTTTCGACCCCTTGCGTTCTTTTTGTTGTTTGCTAATCCTCTTTTTCACAGATTCATCAACTTAGCTGCTACTACTGATACTACTAATACTATCTTTGGATTTCTTTTGTACTTTTTTCTTATTCCTCTTCAGTACTTTCTTAATTCTTGAAAAAAACTTTTCAAGGGTTATCTTGCTCACCATGCAGCAGGCTGTCATCATAGCCAGTGTTCGCTCGTCTCCATCTGTTTCATCCGCGAGCATTCGTGAAAATGTGAATTCAGCTAAAACTCGATCAGCCTTGTGCCGGTTGCCTTGTTTGCCACCGTAGACTAGATCATGCTGACGACACGCCTCATCCAATGGATGGATACCGACTTCACCACGTTCAATACGTTCCGCTAGTTTTGTACCTGGGCCGCAAAATCTATATCCGGGTACGTGCATTTCAAACGGTAGCAAATCGATCAATTCATCCAGTGCGCTATTTTTCACGTTCACTCGTTCTTACTCTTCTTTTTCTTCTTGGTCGGTGATTTCAATCTTCTGTCCTGGTCGAACCTCCCGCTCAATCGTCGCCATGATGTAATTTCAGAACTGCCAGCAACAACTTTTTTCCTCGACTGTTTTGCACTTCCATGACCAGTTGCTGCTGCTACTGCTGCTGCTTTTTTCCGTTTATGTACTCGCGCTGCTATGTTTCCGTTGCTTTCGTCTCCTTCGTCGGTGTCAGAGCTACTGGTCTTGGCAGCAGCCTGGCGTGGCGTTTGAAATAGACGACCAACGCTACTTGGTGATAATTTCTGGCGTGGAGCGGCACCAGTGGCACCATCTGGTGGTAGTGGAATATTTTCAGACGGGATAGCCCGACCTGGTATACTGGCTACTATGGTATTCCAAACACGATTATTACCGATGTATTCGCGTGGTATAAATGATTCTCGAAGAGCAACGGCAAATTGCGTATACCCAGGTGGCGGAGAACTTTTTCTATTTCTCATAGCATCATTTACCAGGTCAATTATGTTGGCTCCGTGTATACGCATACCACCTATTGTCACGGTACCATTTGCATCCCAGGCAATATTACCACTAACACGTAATTTACGCAATACTTCCAGCCTGTCGCCTGTACTTTGTAGGCACGCTCTCGATGATGCTCGCATCAATCCGATCCTCTTCCTCGAGCTGCTGTGCCTCGTCATTATAATTGTCGTCGTTTTCATCATCATCATCATGGTTGTTGTTTTGCATTTGACACCAATCTTTGTTATCTCTTTCCTCCTTTTTTCTAATCTTATCATAGTTATCGACATCCTTGATTTGGAGATAACGCTGCAGCACAGAACGATATTGTGTCCATTTTTCCCGCTCACTTTTGCAAGTAGATGAATTCAGTATGTTGTTCATTTCAGCATCTAGTCTAGTCATCACGGTTCCAGGTGTTTGAACAGTCTTTAATATATTAGCAGCATTATTGCACCCGCTATTTGCTAGCACACTCTGGAGACGTTCAACATTCTTATGCGGCACAAGCACCATCTTTTTAGCGTGTTCCATGTCGTCTACTTACTAATGATACTAGCCAACAGTGTACCAATAATAGGAGCTAATAATGCTGGTAAGAAACCACCGCGTTGTACAATGATTTTTTTCTTTTTCGACAGGCTCACACAAGGTTCGGCTAACTTCCGCAGTGTTTTTGTATGCCTGCGTAAGCGTGATTTGTGCACACTCACAAATATGACGCACTAATTTCGAATCAGCCGTCTGCAAGAGAGCCTTTCGCTGTTTATCGTTCAAATGGAACAGCGCTTTTAAAATGACAGCGTCCTTACATGCAAAGGGATGTCGTCTCTTAGACACACCCATCACAAGGAGACGATTGGTACCAGATTCAATGTGTCGTCACTATTCATCTTCTTATTCCGTGACACGTAGACGTAGTGCACTTCATCGTCCGGAAAGATACAGGTGCGAAATCGGCAGTTGTCCGGTGTAGTCTGTTTTAAATCCAGCAGAAGGTATCCGTATGGTCTCGATGTGGCGTCCCAGTAAGCCTCTTACAAAAATCGTGGATCCTCGGGACAGAGTTGACGTGACATATGCTGTATCTGAGATCTATCTCGCAAATTTCTAAACACGACAATGTATTGTGCGTTTAGAGATATGTCACGCTGTCCTCTACCCTGATGAAAGACGTTCTGTGTGATGAATATCACCGAGAGCGAGTGATGGTGGGAGGCCTTCGAGAAAATGTCGACTATACTGCCGTTCGACGACGATTCTCGCATCAAGTCGTCAATGATCACGAGTTTCGGTCTGGAATCACTGGCCCAGTCACTAGTCTGCGGTAAACCCTCGCGAAATTCCACATTCTTGCTTTGAAGATCCTTCTAGCTCTGCTGCCACTCTGCGTAATAGATAATGACACGTTCGATTTGGGTATCGCACAGATGATCAAGATCCTTTAGGAACTTCTTCACAAATACCGTTTTACCACATCCTGTAGGACCACACAGCATGGAGGTAAACGGATGTTTCCATCGCATATCCATAACTGCTACTGAGACAATCATGTAACCAACACTTCACTTTAACCTTTACATATAAGGCAACCAACCAACCAATCAGGTTAGCGATGGAGTAATGACTGACCAATTACCTTTCACGTAACACAGTGCCATCTATAGTTACACAATAGAAGTTTTTTTTTCATCCACATACATAAGAATTAGGTATGGTATAAGGGATTAAGAAATTTGAAGAAACAATGAAAGTAAAAAATACATTTATTTAGAAAAAAATTATAAGTGCAAACAATTTGTTATTTAATAGACAGTTTTTTGAGTTTTTTTAAAAGTACAGCAGTAATAATGCTATTAGTTCTTAAAACTCTCATTCAAAAATGCTCTCGATCACGGGCTATTTGTTCCCATACACACATTGAATGAACCACTGATTTCTCTTGAAATCGTAACCGTTTTTCCATATTTATAGTTTTTATTCACAAAAGAGTTACACCGTGGTAAACTCAATAGCGTTGTTACCCTTATAATCTAAGAAAAGTTGTAATTTGTTGGCTTGGGCACTCAGCTTATCGAACAAGTTTGTATCCTTCGTCAGTGCAGAAGATACCTGAGAAAGAAGAAAAATTTGGAATTCTTCATCGAGAACTGCAACAATCTTCGAGCCAAAACGTGTCTTAACTTCTCTTAGTGCCGTCACCATGTGATGACGATCAACCTCCAGCTCAGATACCTTCTTCATTGGAAGGTAACCTCCACTAGCAATCTTGTTTAGACCTTCTAAATCCATCTAAACATATAATGTACATCATTTTATTATTATATTATTCAAATAATAATAAAAATTATAATTGATATACATACTTTTTCTTTTCAAATAGATGAAAAAAAAATCGTGTAGTTCCTCTTTAAAGCTATACCGTGTAGCTAGTCAAATACTGGTAATTTGCAGTGTGAACACGTTGACTTAAATATAGACCCCCCACGACTAGTTCTATCAGCTCGAAGGCAACGTACCTTGTCCAATCAGGTTGATGGTGGTGTGTCGTGGCCAATCAGCACGATGTCAGCACAATTCTCAGCCAATAAATAGTTTTTTCTTTCGTAGTGTCGTCTATACACAAGTTTTCGCCATATGTAACTACACGTTGTCAGTTACCGATATCTTATAGCCATACGGGTAACTTTTGTCTAACTCTGTAAATCTTCGTTTGCTATATATAGGTTTGCATGTCTTTGTTTCATTCTGAAATATCACGTCGTGAAATGCCGTTCTACGTATAGCGGAATTCGTCAATACTATATCCAAGTGTGGAGAAACGATCATCTCTCGAATCGAATCAAAATTGACTTGTTCACTGTTCGTATAGTTCAACCGAATCCCTTTAACCTTGCATATACACTCCTCTTCACCATCCGATTTTTTACATTTATTCGCGTAAAACTTTGGACCACCTGACAAAAAGGTCGTTATATATGCACCAGGGCCCTTGTCGGCTAGTTCATTTGTCAGACTGCCCAGCGACGAAGAGATTGGCAACTCGTATTCACCGATTTCACCTCTGCTAACGTAAAATACCGAGTCAGTGTCGTAGTAGAGAACTCGTGTACTCAAGGCATGCAGATATTGGAACAGCTTTAGACGTGCATATGCTGTTGTAAAAGCAGCGAGGACCACGTGTGTCATTGATGAAGATACTGAGGATGACAGAGCCTCGTCTCTGTAGCACCAATTGATGTAGAGTGTATCGTCATTCACTGGTAGAATACCGTTAACTTCAATCTCTGCACTGGTAAGTAAATTCATAAGATTCTCTGGATTCTTCACCACGATTGTTTTTGTTAAATTCTCGCGTTGACCAAACTTTCCCCATAGAGAATTTAGGCACAGTTTACAAATCATCCTTGTTCAATTTTATACCCTCGTCGTGTTGCAACTCTCTCGCGTAGCGATCCTTATCCTCGTCTGTGATACAGTGTGGTGGGTATCCCGACGCCGCGACATTTTGAGCAAAAAATTCGTTGATGTATCCCGCAAATACGCCACCTTTGCGCTCTTGTTGAGTGTACGGCATCATTTCGTACTGCCAAAATTCATAGACAGCCTTGACAATGTATCCCAACGTGACAGCAGCCTTCACCTCCTCTGAAACTCAAGTTTCTCGCATTATACGCTCTTCAGGATCTTCATGAGGGCAGTCTTCTTGAATTAATTGCTCGCAACATGTCCGACATAGAGGAAATATCAATTTACCATGCATTTTTACTGGTAATAATGGGTGATATAGATTTTGTGGTGGTAGTATATCGCACGCGATCAACCCGTTCAGTTGTGAAATGTCGTTACTCAGCCCTATCAGCTGTCCACACTCTTCTTGACCGATATAAATTTTCGGGTGACCAATGGGATACTTGCCACGTTTACAAATGAACGGATACAGTGAGCACACGTCAACATACCTGATCTTCTCTTCGCCTTGACAATCAAACACTTTGACTGTGTTACCTGTGCGTCCACCGAAAAATGCATCACGTGCATCAAGTACTTTTCTTTTTACATTCACCACATTTTCTCGAACAAAATGACAAAGTTCTTCATTTTGTGAGATCTCGTTCTTAAACTGACACTCCCATTTTTCAATCAACTGGTAATTTGCCATCTTTAGCCTATAGCTAATGGCCAATGTTCTTTCGTATCTGGCATCCATCGATTCACCACTTTTCAAATCTATATCTCTGTTTATCCTGTAACATCGGGGGCACCCGTGCCAAAAACAGCCTTGAAATTGAAGCACAATACCGTTGGGGTTCTCACCGTCTTGGGGTGCACTGTAACCATCGACCAAGATATTCTCTAGTAGTCTTTTCTCCTGACCTCGTCCTGCATGCTCGATCTGGCGATCAAGAACTCGTTGTTCCATCCAAGAGAGCCAGTGTAGGGAAATTTCAGACTGATTATCTACCATTCTGTAACCACGAGGTGGTATAATACCGATTTGCGACTTTTTTAGAAATTTTTTTCTAAACACCCGCATACAAGATGATGCAATAGTTGTAGCTTCGACGAAAGGGTCCACACCAAATTTCATGAATGTTTTGCGGAATGCTAAACATGCTAATCTCAAAATTGTCACGTCTTGCTTACAGTATTTTACAATCTCTCGTTGAAAATTGAATACGTAGCCATTTTGTACTCGTTCGTCGTACCATTTCAAAAATTTCTCTCGCCCCTTGATGGCCATCAAGTCTGGTGCATATGAATCAAGAGGTGGTAGAGGACCTTCGTAAGTCTGATTTTCCATCGTATTGATTAAGTGCGGAAAAGAACCTTTCTCCATTTCGGATAATCCATACACTTTTGGTAAACTACTCAAAGGCATGTGAATATAATTTAAGCTATCAATAAACTTTGCATGTAGAACCTCCATTGAAATTATTTTTCCATTCATCACTACCGATGGCACAACTCGATCTTGATTGAATTTTTCCACAACGTACTTAAATATGAACTGTGCATCGAATCCTTGGGCATTGTGTGCTATGCATATAACCTGCTGAAATTGTCTTCTTGGTGCCAATGCCAGATCAACAAGCTGCTTTACCTGGTCGCGATTAAACATGTATTCCCGAATACCGCACATCTCGCATTTAATTAAAATGTCTTCAATCTCTATGCAATTGATACATACTTGCTGTACAACACGCAAATTTGGAACGTGCACTTTTTTCTCATCGTCGCCCAGCACCCGAAGAGATTGTTGGGTTTCAAAGTCGTAAAACAAAAATAAGACTGGTCTTACACGCTGTGTCTGTTTGATCGGTTGTACGTAACACAGGTGTCTAATAGGTAATCTTGATTTACACGTTTTACAAAAAGATACATTACACTCATGCGGCTGACTTTTATTTACTTGAACTATTTTAAAACAAATTTGACAGAGTCTTATTTTACTGCATACATTACTGCTATTATTATATGATCCTATTTTAAGATGATTTTGCAAACAATTATTGCCAAAAAATAATCTTAAACAAGCATTACATTTTTTTAGATTTTCCGCTGTATTACACGGTGCCACGGACATGCACTTATAGCACTTGTTTGAACATCTATGTTCCTCGGCTCGCCAATAACTTATATTGCATGGTATACAGTAGCCCTTGCTACCGCTTGCTCCAACAAGATTTAATATTGGTTGATAATGATTTGTCTGGTCGTAATACATTATGCGTAATACGTGTATAACATCACCATGATTTTCACTGACATATCCTGTGCCGTCATAGATTGGTGGATTTCCACGAGCGAACGATGAAAAATTATAAACAACGATTGCCGTACCGCTAGTAGCGAAGAAATCTTGAAACTTACGGATTTCTGCTAGTCCAGAACCTTCCACCGGCACTTGAACGATGGCCAAATTCATAAGATCTGTGGCAGCAGTTTTTTTAATTCTTCCTTGTGATTGACGAATCTGGTTCCAATATTTGTGAAGCAGTCCTGAGCGCACCTGACCTCTGACGACATAGGCATAAGCAGCAGCTAAACTTCGCGGTAGACAAAGATTGTCATCGTTATTGATGTTTAATATAGATTGTTTTTTCACTGTATCCTCGGTTAAACGAACTCGTCCTCGACCGGCTACACCTCTGACAACACCACAATTAATGGATAACCGTTCATTTACATTGAACTCGTTCGCACTTTGCATAGCACTGTGTAATATTTCCCAAAGATCTTCGAATTGAAAATCCTGTATAAGTCTGAATGATAGCCAAAGGGGGCCATGATTGAACTGGTCCGAATTGATGGTTACACCAACAAAATCCATTGGTCCACCTTTATCACAAAGCTGCCGATGACGGTCCTGCATGCAACCCTTTAACCAGTTGTAAACATGGGCATTGGCTGGTGGCTGCGGTATGATTCCACGGATCTCTCTACCCTCATATCCAAAATATCGATAAAAACAAGTTGCCTCATTCTGAATCACAAATCTAGGTCGCTCTCCTCCTTCACCGGTCTTCAAATGAGCATCTATAAGATCAGCCGATTTATACATGTACTTTATTAAATTAAACAAATTTAAATAAGAGTCTTACCTTCTTCGTCAGCTGTAACAGTGCTGCTACTGCTATTAGCATTGCTGGTATTGGTACTGCTACTACTACTGCTACTGCTGCTGCTGCTGTCACTCTCGCTGCTACTGCTACTGCTGCGGGTAAGCCTTCTGCGTTTGCGTTCCCTATCACTACAACTATTTTCGGATACGTCGTCAATGTTTCCATTTCGATTACGTTGATGCCTCTCTCTTAACCTCTCTGAAGCTTAAGTATTAGAGCGTGCCTTTATATTGCAGAAAAAATAATAAATGAACATTATATACAGACAGACTTAATACTTACGATTATTTATGTTTGATGATAATGAGTCTCCTCGATGGTCCCATGACTGTGGGTGGTAATTTCCAGATGTTGATGGTCCAGCGTCTATAACTAAAATGGAGAATGTGCATTTAATTGAATAATAATTACAAAAATTTTAATTATAACATATTCACCACTTACAATTGGCTGTAACTAAGTATGCAGCGTCTTGTTGATCCGTCATACGTGCACGTGGCTCTGAAACTAAGTATTGAGAGAATTAAAATAATTTAATTAAAATGAAAAATTAATATTTGTATTTTAATTGGCTCAATACTTACAATTATTCTCGTTTCCTATCGACTCATCACACACCATAATGAATGAATCACCCTCGGTGTCTCTCATCATCTGGTTAATCACTGAAATAATGTTGATGAAAAAATATTGAAATAAATAATAATATTCTAAGAGTTTAGATGTGAAAAAAAGTAATTGATACTTACATTGACAGTGAAACATTGCACGAGCTAGCGGGTACCCATGATCGTTGCGCTGTCGTATAGTTTGGAGAGCAATCGACAGAACGTCTGGATTACCGAATAGACCGACGGTAAACATGTAAAATACCGTGGTTATTCTTCAATGCAGCAAGAGAAAATGCAGCTTTCTGCATAAAACCTCTGCTGATTGGTTCTGTAAGTCTGAGGCCCACACGCTGCCACACATTGTGTAAATATGTGAGTCTCGATCTTTCGCGATACTCAATGCCTGACCGATAACTTTGGCTAAATGTGCCACACTTGCCCTAATCATTTTGACAGAGATGCTTTGACTATCCAAAGTGGAACTGCCGAAACGTGCAAGTGTAGCTCCTTAAATATTGTCTCTGTCTACACGGTGGGAATGCAGCATAAAACGCAACACTTTTTTTTGCTGATACTGCTAATAAAAGACAATACATCTCGGGGGGATCATACTGGCTATATGCACGTGTGCATATATTTTCTGGTATTCGCTAATTATAGACTTCTTAGAATGACATTTGCAACAATGCCGAGTAGAAGATATATTTACAGCACACATGGTGAGGGAGCTGACATGAAAAAAAACTGAAAGCAATAATTTCGCGGAATTCCCCCCACAGTGGTGCGTCAGCACAACCAGCGGCGGTGGCGGCTGGTTTGTTTTGACTCGCCACTGTGGGGGGATTACTACTCTCATGTCTTCGGAAACTCCGCGAATACTTAGGACGGTTGTAGAAGTTCAGTCGCAATAAGTATTCATCAGAATGTTTAAGATCGTAGAAAGTATCGTAAACAGTTTCCCCTCCACTGCGCAAGACCGCACGTGCGAAGCCACGCTGCAGTCTTGAACTTTGCACCATCGACAGGTCCCGTAAGGCCTAATGAGTGCGACGAGTGCAGACGCACTGACGTTAGCATGGGGAAGTGGAGCTTGGAGACGCGTGGGAGGTCCGGATATACGTCCGAAGCGTCCCCAAGCCACGCTTTCTCAGGCACTCTGACTCGAGCCGAGCTGCCGAGCAGACGACAATTTTTTAGTAGTTTTTGGTTTATTTTTATACTTTTGTTTTACTGTCGTTTAAAATTCAGTTTATTATATTATATTTCCTTCACTTTGTTTTCTCTTAAGTTTACGCATATATACATACATACATTTTATAAATACAAAGTTCAATTGAAAATAAAGAAAGACCAAGTGAAGCCAGAAGCTTTTTATCTAAAACGACTCGCAAGAATATATTTTATTTGGTTCACCCAACCATATATCCATTTGGATCTTCCTTCTACCAGGAGGATATAGAGGACAGATTTTCTTGAAGTTGATCCCCAAGAAACAACAGAGCGTGCAAGGTAAGGAAGTCTGTTATAAAATAAATCCGCGTTTCAAACAAAGGGAAAATTAAGCTGACAGTAGATTTATACTGCTAGGTGACTAACAATCACCTAACAAAAATTGGAGGTCCCACCGAGATCTCGCGCATAACTGGCAGCTAATTTTTCCTTTTTCGTTGCATGAACATAGAAATCTTGAGTGCCTAAAAACGAGATACATCAAAATATATATATTTAAAAAGATTAACAAATTAAATAGAATATAATAATAAGTGCGCGAATTAATGAATAATAGAATCGCGAAGAAAATTAATAAACATTCTAAGTGACGAGAAATACAAAGGAATTAGAAAAGGATCGTATTACCTGGCCGCGTGCTATCGGCAATAGCAGACGTGTAGAAGCATACCGTGGTGTCGTGCGGTGACGTCACAATCAAGCTTTTATGTAAAGACACAGCATCGAGTATCTAAAAAAATACAAAAGAGTTTGAATTGCTGTGAACATTTAAAATCAAATAATTGAGCATTATATTAGTTTTTTTTTTATGTACGGTCGAATAAAATCATAATAAAATCATTGTTTAAAATAGAAATGAGAATATCTTGACATAAAAAAAGGGTGTAAATTATTCTAACTGTTATTCAAATATAAGAATCGATATAAGAAAGTTAGAGAATGAATATAGCAGAAGGATTGCTTGGTAAAAGCAGCGATAACCAAGGTGAAATTTAATCACATCTAGAAATTGAAAGTATGTGCGAGTAGTATTATGACACAATTAAGAAGGGAAGGGCCCATTTAAAATAAACGTATCAAAATTTTCTTATATGTATAAGCTGCGAATATACAAAAATTCATATATATACAAAAAAAAAAACTCACCAAAATCTGGTTGACCAGCAAGAAGTAGCTGAATTGGCACATTTCTGCCGCAGTCGAACCAGGGCGTAGCTAACGCAGGTGCTCGATGTGCTCGAAGTGATAGACCCCGCAGAGCGTGGTTGACCCTCTGAGCCTATATATACATATATTAATTAACATATTTCAAAATATATAATATAATTCTATCGAATGGTCGACAACAAAAGGGTAAGACCATTCAAAATAGTTGTCTTATACTCATATTTGAAGAAATAACTTAAAGGTTACGTACCTATAAAGTAGTATTCGTAGATGAACAAAAGTTCTCGGATACGTTTGCCTGGTGTATGAAAATTCACACCACCTGTAAAAGAAACGCACAATTTACACAAAGCAATTTGCTCTTGTGCTCAGTTGATGATAATTCAATCAAGAAATCATAAATAAAAATACTTATCTGACAAGCAGCAACAGGTTGCACTGCTTGTGATACATCATGTTGGATCCATAAACATTTTCAGTCACAACTTTGGTCCTATCAACTGAACAAACCAAAACACACACACACACGAGTAGAGGAGACACTCGCGAATCCACAGATTATGGGTTTCAGCAATGAATAACGCGTTTTACGCAAAATACTTCGGTGAGAAAAAAACGCGACGCGCGAGAAGGTTGAACACGCAACATACAGTGTGTAGCAGCCGACGCCTCGTGTTTGTTCAGCGCAAACACCAGCGCAGGCGTGGAACTAGACGCGGCACTAAGGAGACTATAGTGGTGTAGGTCTAGTGACTTGGCACCTCTACAGCGGCCATTTTCGAAGAGTATAGAACGCACGCGAGATTTAAACTACAATACATGTAAAGCTGATAGATAGATGATATTTGACAATGAAAATTAACTAATAATATAATAATAAATGAATTATTAGAGTGCCAATTTAAGTGAATAAATAATTTTTTTTTATAATAAAATTTTCTCGGGGAATTTTAGAACTTTATGGTTTTATTTGCTTATAATTGAGATTTTTCACAGAGTATTAAAATAAAAATCAATTATTTAAATAATTAGAGTGAAATTCGGACACTATAAAATATTGTATAGTATAACATTAATTTTATTGTTTTCTCGTTTTTTTTTTACATGCATTGAGGATTTTTACAATATCGTTCCCGATTGAGGCACCACTCTAATGCGTCCATGCAGTGAATATTTATGCATTAATATTCACGTGAATATTTATGCATTAATATTCACGTGAATATTTATGCATTAATATTCACGTGAATATTTATGCATTAATATTCACGTGAATATTTTAAATAATAAATTCACTTTTTGATCACTTCTATTTAGTTTAATTATTTCAATTCGAAAGTGCAAAATTTTTCATTTGTTTCAAACCAAGAGCGTAACAGTGATTTTCATTGAAATTTTTTTTTAGCATTTGTCAAGATACTTTTAGGCTTATGCATTCTGTTTCATTTTAAAAAGAATTCTTCATTGGTCGACGAATTTGCTACCTTTTTCCTTTAGTTTGCTTACAAAAGCGACTATTTATCACAGCGGCTTTTCCTTGGATCTGCTCAATAGCGGTCACTCTATATCCTAAGGTTTACTCAGTAGCAACCTGATCCTTTGGTCTGCTTAACAGCGACTACTCTTGTGAATCCTGAGTCAGCTGAGTAGCGGCTCTCCTTGGACCAGCTTAACAGCGGTCATTGTATCCAATAAGACACAACCCATGAAGGTAGAGAATTTCTCAGGCAGAGAAAAAGTATTTAACCAAAGAAGATCAGGAAGAAAATATTTCTTACAGAAATTATTGTTTGAAAAGAAGAAATTAGAGAAAAGACTCAAAGAGGTAAATGATCAATTACACAATTATTACCGGGAAGACAATAGCATAAACGCGAATGATAATAAAGTCTTTGAGAATAATTTATATTTTCGATCTGACGTAAGCAAAAAGTTTCATGAACTTTTGGAGTTTGCTTTAAAGGAAACAAATAAACGAGAAGCCAATTAATTAATTTTCTTTTTGACAAAAGACCACATCTAGTTGCCCTTGAACCAGTTTGAAGTATTTCCTGGTGACCTTAAACCCACACTTAGCGACCCATAACTGCGCTTGAATAAACAATCCCAACATCTAGACCCATTATAAAGTATTTTTCCTTCAAAAGAAGAAGAAGAAGAATTTTCACGAAAAAAATATACAAAACAGCATTCAAAATGAATCTAGGCGATGAAACAAATGCCAGAGGAACTAGAACAACAAATGCGAACGCATCCGATTCCAATTTCATGCTGATGAATAGCATGGCAAACACCTTCGCGCTCATGAACTGCATAAGCGGTATCCCAACTTTTGACGGCAAGGGAAGTCTCAGAGAATACATTCAAGACTTAAGAAATGCAGCATCTCTAGTAAGTGAGGACATACAAGCACAGTTTTTACAAAATGCATTGCACAAAATCACTGGACCAGCAAAGAAGAGTTTAATCAATAAACAAATTACCACAGATGAAGAACCCATAGCACATCTAAAACAGAGATTCGGACCAGGAAGGAATTTTAGCTATTTTAATAACAAAATTCAGAATGTTCGAATGAGAGAACATGACACCGTCGGTGATTTCTATGATAAAATCAACGTTTTGCTTGGCAGTGCAAAAACAGCACTCCAAGAAGAAAAAGGCAATAGTTACAAGAAAGAAATGATGGACCCGTTGAAATCACTTGCAGTGGATATATTTATAAAAGATCTACCTGCCAATTTAGCGGAAAGAGTTGACTACAGCAAACCGGCAATACTACGTGAAGCCTATGAAGAATCTGTACGCCTACAGACGAGGATGGAAGCCAAAATAATCCCAGACTCCAGACCATATCGTGGCCGGAATCATGGCTATAATACCCCCAGATTATATAGTGAACCACGGACTGGAATGAATTACAGAAATAACAGAAGATACAATGACGAAGGTCAATATAGGAATAGTCAGCATAGAGAACCTCAATACATAGGTTACATAGAGGAACGATACGAGCATGAAGAACCCGAATACATTGCCTATGTACAAGATCGATCGAGAAATGTACCACGTGATGGATATTCCACCAACCGCCGCCAAACAAATGGTTATCAGCAAAACCATTACCAAGAGAATACTTACAGAAATCTGGATTACGTAAATCGTTACAATAATACAAATTATGGAAACGGATTTCTCCAGAACCAAAACTACAATGACAACCGACAAGAGATTAACCGTTGGCGCGAAAGTAACAATCAATCCTACAGAGCGAGTCAACGAATATTCAACCCTCAAACAGGAAGATATGAAAGTACGCAGAACCGACCTGACAGGCGGAATGCCAGTAATTGGCGTAATAAAAATCCCAGATATGACAATCAAAATGATAGGGATAATTTAAACTACCAACAGGCTCGTCACGATTCCAAGATGACGAGCCAAAACCAAAAGTATTCGAGACAAAACGATCAGCAAACACGAAGGAATATGGATCAAGCAAATTATCAAAGACAGATGCAGGAATACAACCAGAATCGAGATTTGAATCCCAGGAACCTGCAAGAAAATCAGACGAAAGCCCCGTAATGGCAATACTAAGGATGTATTCCACGAACTGTAAAGGACCTAAAAACTATAATTGGGAAGATGGAGAGGTAACAGCTGTAAGAATAAAGATACCCGAAGGAACACAGCGACCGTATTTGGACTTCATGATAGATAATGGCGCAACTGTAAACCTAATAAAAATCGAAGCTCTACACGACGACTTACCAATAAGCATTGAAGATGCCGGAGAATTAGGAGGCATCACAGACTAAACAGTGTGGACAGCAGGATCAGTGTACCTAAGATATAAGAGGAACCCCAGTAAAATTTCAAATAATACAGGACGATTTTCCCATTAAACAAGATGGCATATTAGGAAGGAATTACCTAAAGAAGGAAGAAGCAGTAATCTCCTACCATAAGAATGCTCTCATGGTAAGTGGTGATGTAATGCATCCCATACCGTTCATAGCACATGAAGAAGAACATAACCCAAGGAATCTAAGAAGAGGATATAAATGCAAACAAGCAAATGAAGTACTGAAAGTGGAAGCGAAAATTGATGACGAGAGCAAATGTATGGAACAAAGTAAAATACATAATAAAAGCTAGAACTAGACAAGTAGTCCAAATTAACCTAATCAAAAGTGACCTGAAGGAAGGCTACATTCCTAGGATACATGTAGGAAATGACAATGTATTCCTAGGTGAAGGCGTAGTCAATAATGTAAACAATACCTGCAAAATGATGGCCATAAATACAAGTGAACAAGACGTAATGATAGAGGTAGATCCAAAAGAATTAATACTTTTCAATACCGGACCAGACTTTCTACAAGAAACAGACAGTGATTTTGATGGAGATGCAATTGTTGACCAAATTAAAAGATTAGAACGAGTGAAGGCATCTATCAGAAGAAATCATTTGAATAAAGAGGAATTAGAAATTGTGGACCACATAATAGAAGATTTTCTGGATAGATTTCTATTGCCAGGAGACAGGCTCCCGTGTACCGACATGATCGAGCATCACATTCATTTAGAAAATAGCGTACCTATAAACACCAAACAATACAGACATCCTCCTGAACACAAACAAGTTGTAAGAGAAAGCGTAGGCAAAAAGCTCAAAGACAAGATTATAAGAGAATCCAATTCTCCCTGCAATTCACCCATCTGGAAAGTATCCAAGAAACCAGATAGTCATGGCAATCCAAGATGGCGCATGGTAATTGATTTTAGAGAACTGAATAAGAAAACCATCAGAGATGCATACCCGTTACCCAACATTGCGGACATAATGGATCAACTGGGAGGAGCAACCTATTTTTCGATATTTGACTTGGCCAGTGGTTTCCAACAAATATCCATGGCTCCCGAAGATTGTTATGAAACAGCATTCACAACGATAAATGGAAACTATGAGTACACAAGAATGCCTGAAGGATTGAAGAACGCTACGGCGACTTTTCAACGCCTCATGGAAAAGGTTCTCAGAGGACTACAGTATCCAGAGGCAGAGGTAGACCCATAGGAGCGAAAACAAACAAAGAAGCGCCCAAACTGGAACATAGTGTGGTAGCGCAGAGGACAAGAGCAAAACGTGCTCAGGTAGAAAGCCCAGTAGGACAATACATCAAACAAGGAGGACCAAGCAAGACGTCCAAACCCATTGGTACAAAGAAAACTACGCAAACAGAGACATCAACAAAAACTGAAACAGCAATAACAGAGGCAACTTCCATCAAACCACGAGAAGTGCCAGGAATTTCATCTGACATAGATTCGGATGTTTCAATGACAGTCAACCATCCAGGAGATCATGGCTATCGTCAACGGCTAATGAAGGCAGCGATCTAGATAAACCACCCATACCAGACCCCAGATACAGCGGATTACGACAACCAGATTCAGAGACTACAGAAGATGAAGCCCAAGAAGTACCCGAGAGCGAGACATCTTCTTCGGAAGATAGTCAGAATAAAACTATAAGCAATATCGCAATAGACATGACTGCAGTAGAATATTCTCAAGATGAAGAGAATGCAGATGAAGAATCTATAGAAAATCTATCATTTTGAACCACCCTAACGAAACAAGAAGTAGAAGAAGCTAGCAGAAAATTTGAAGTAAGCATGAGGAAATATGTAATGGATAAACAAGCTGATATCGACGAATCAACAACTAACATAGATACCAACTGGATTTACCCTCACACTTCTCTGACGATGACAATGTACCCGATGATGTGCGTGAAGCAATCTACATATCTGATCCACGATTTGAGAAAGAAACCGATGTAGACAAAATTTGGAGAAAAAGTGTTCAAACCCTTATAAAACGAGCACGACAGAAGCTACAAGAAGCATCTGGTCAAGAGGACACAGGAAATGAGTCAGATGTCGAAAGCGTAACTGATATAATACTGCCACCAGTGAGAAAGACATTATCAGTCACACCTACAATAAAAAGTGACAGCTCTACCGCCAACAGTACGCCAAGAAATAAGTCAAAGAACCACAAGAAGTTAGGGATATTGAGCGAAATAGAAGCCGAAGAAGGCTCCATCATAGATATAAGATTTTCGAAACCACCAGAACTGGCGAAATATCTCATTTGTCAATTTTGGTGCTGAAGGCGACCATTGAGCAAATGATCGGACGGACACTCAAACCCTCATACAATAGACTATTTAGCCTAATATTCTTTAAAAATAATGTTTATTTACAGACCGGGACAACATGAATACCAGAACCAATACATCCATGTTCCGTGACATCAGCATACCTCTATGGAGCATAGTGATGGAATTCGATCATATAGGCACACTACATGCCGTATATGTGGAAGACCACCGAACGGGCCCAAAAAGCAAGAGAGTCAGGCAACGTACAAAATTGATGTCCGAACCATTATCAAGGGAAGGCATACCAACTTCAAAGAGAAGAGAAACCAACATGAAGTCAGAAGTGCATGTAGTAACCAACATACAGCACAACAAAGAACTCAGCAAAAACAGACTATTTTGCCTATTACCCTGGGAAGGCAAAGACAAGGAAAAGGATGAAACATTCCTCAGGCATTTCGCTCAATTCGGACCAATGGTATACTATGAGACCGTACGAGATAAAAGGGACGTCTATCCTACGGATACGCTCAATACTTCAAAGACCGGAATACTGAAGAAGCAAGAAAGAAAAGCAATCCTATTTACAAAGCAACTTTTGCAGAACCAAGGAAACAGATACGAGGCAAAACTGAAATGCAAACCAAATTCCATTCATTTTGCAAAAAGGAAATAGACCTAAATCTCTACAATTTACACGAAATAACTTGCAAAAAATAAACCATGAGGACCACTTTCAGAGATCCGGAACAGTCACCGCAAAGCAACCAAACACCAACCCTGGACGAACTGAAGAAGACCTTAGCGTATTTAGAAAGCCTGGAAGGAAGAAAAATCGACCGATAATGGAACCTCAAACCCAACCCGTACCAACGACTAAAATAAAAAGCGAAAATGAGAGTGTATGTGAACGGATGAATGTGGACGAATAAAAATTAGGACCCCAAAATAAGTTATAGTCAGAGCATACCCTACCTTATCACCAATAATCTCGTTCCATCCCGAATCAAAATATATATCCATAATATAAAACAAAATTGTAACCCTATTCCCAAATGCATATACAAGGCATTCACATAATCATAACATAACATAAGAGAGAATACGTCATTAAAAGGCAACCCAAATTGCATGCACTAGGGACCCAATACATGTTGCATGACCAAGCATGAAATGAAATAGGAACTATAATAAATACTCGTACCCAAACATATAGAGTAAACAAATTTTCTTCTTATTTCCTATGTTTCAGAAATGGATTTCCAACCAACAGAAATGGACAACCAAACCAAGGTTCTCAAGGTGGAGAGGCGAGGACCAAAACAGGCTCTAATAGAGTTCATTGGGAAACCTGACGGCATCGCGAAAATGTTGAGAACCTTTGGCACGTGTGTCATGGACTTTAGGTACCACAAGTCCGCGAACACATACACAGTAAAGGTACAATACAGTGAAGAAGAAGACGCGGTAGCCGCCGCAATAACCTTCAACGCGGAGCCAACCAACACCAAAGAAGAAAACCAGAGGCAGGATGCAGGACCACAAATGAAGGAGCCACTACCAGCTCTGGAACTGAGGCCCAGCCAAAGACCGATCCCAATACCAACAATAATAACGGGAGAGCTGGACGATACAGAAGGACTACGCTTCTGCGTTTTAGTGCCATTAGGATACTCGACGGAGGAGTTCCTAAAAGAATTTATGCGATTTGGTCCAATTGACCACATATACGAAGTGGTCATGAAGGACCAACAAAACAACACTGGCATCAAAAGAAAAATGGGTTTCGTCCAGTTTTTTAAACATGAGGACATGGTCGCAGCAATGGACCAGTGCAACCAAGCCTACAAACCTAGGTGGGCAAGTAGGCGACATTTACCAAGATGCCTACGCATATATAGAAGGAACCATAAAATCTGCGGACAAATGGCAGATATTAGAAACCAAAAGGACCATGTGAGGATCTGCCGCATGCAGAATCCTGAGGTCCTACAAAAACATTCGGCATGTGGAATGGAGGTACCATATAAGGATTGGACCAACCACATGCTGAAATGCAAAACAGCCAGTCCAAAGAAAGCAATTGAGGCAGACGATCAGCCGCAACTCATCAATTTGGACCAACAAAAAGATCAAATGGATCTTATATCTTTTGATCCGTGGGAGCAACTCCTGCTAGAAATAGAAGAAGCCGGCACCACAGAAATACCCACGAAGACCCTGCTCGACCAGAGCATAGTAGACGAAGAAGAGGAGTCCACCATTTTAATTCCGATGAAAGAAAAAAGAAAAAAAATAAAAACAATGGGACCAAATCATTGTCTTTCAATATTCATTTTCATGTAAAATTCCTTTATAATAAATTATATTTTGTACTTTTATAATGAAACCCGGACCATTTAACTCTAACCCCACCAACCATATCACGAGATAAAATATATTGTTAAATTTTAAGATAAGATATAATAACCTTAGAAATAAGTACTAACAAATGACAATATTCAAAAATTTTAATACATATACAATTTATACAATAGAAAATAAGTAATATATTAAGCATAGGAAACTAACAATACTAATGAAACAGGAACTAAGATAGATTGTAAAGAACCCTGGGACGAAATAATCCAGCAACAAGTAAGTGGCAACCGCCAGAATTAAGTTCAATAAGCTTTCTTCATCTTCTTTTTAGTCAACACCAAATCAAGGATATGAAAGAGATGACCTATCCAACAAACCCATCCCATCGTGCAAATAAAAGAATGAAATTCATTCGAAAGGTCACATGCCGCGCACATGATAAACATCACATAGATCATGTGCGGGACACACTGTGCCAAATTGAGCAAAGGACAAATGAACGTAAAGCACATGTATAAAAAAAAGGAAGAAGGGAAAACGCATAAACTACCAAGATAAAAAACATATAGATCTTGTGTAGGGTATGACGGCACACCCAAACTAAACAAATGATTGGTAGAACCATCACGCTTACGTGTCATAAAAACTTGCTCCATATCTACAAAATTAAAATGCACACTAACAAATCATCCCTGTAACATGTTCGCCCTTGTCCTTAATTTGAGACTTTAGTTTTTTTTTATTAACTGATACATGCACATCTTTGAACCTTACTTGTTATGGACCACCAACTGAACCACACTACCCTCAGGATCCGCGAAGTTTGTCGAGGACGACAAACGTTTTCAAGGGGGGGGAGGATGTTATGTGACAACTTTGCGATATTCATATTCGAACAATTATTTCGAATATGAAATCGAGAAAGTTCTACACATAAAAGGTACAGCGAGACTCAAGGCCACAAAAGTATCAGTTAGCCAAGAATCTCGCTGACCTAAACAGTTTCCCAATAACTTTGCACCATCGACAGGTCCCGTAAGGCCTAATGAGTGCGACGAGTGCAGACGCACTGACGTTAGCATGGGGAAGTGGAGCTTGGAGACGCGTGGGAGGTCCAGATATACGTCCGAAGCGTCCCCAAGCCACGCTCCCTCAGGCACTCTGACTCGAGCCGAGCTGCTGAGCGGACGACAATTTTTTAGTAGTTTTTGATTTATTTTTATACTTTTGTTTTACTGTCGTTTAAAATTCAGTTTATTATATTATATTTTCCTCACTTTGTTTTCTCTTAAGTTTACGCATATATACATACATATATTTTATAAATACAAAGTTCAATTGAAAATAAAGAAAGACCAAGTGAAGCCAGAAGCTTTTTATCTAAAACGACTCGCAAGAATATATTTTATTTGGTTCACCCAACCATATATCCATTTGGATCTTCCTTCGACAAGGAGGATATAGAGGACAGATTTTCTTGCAGTTGATCTCCAAGAAACAAGAGAGCGTGCAAGGTAAGGAAGTCTATTATAAAATAAATCCGCGTTTCAAACAAAGGGAAAATTAAGCTGACAGCCAGGAGAGATTCGAGGAGTGGAGTCTCTTCGGTGACTGTATAGTTGCGTGCGCGAGATTAACTCACGCAAAAAGTTGATTTATACTGCTAGGTGACTAACAATCACCTAACAAGCAGCAACAGTTTGCACTGCATGAAATACTTCAGCTTGGGTCAGTAAACACTTTCACTGACAACTTTGGTTTTAATTAGTGAAACAGTTTGAAACAACACACACGAATAGAGAAAACACTCGTGAATCCGCCGATTATGGGTTTCGTCAACAAATAACGCGTTTTACCCAAAATACTGCAATAAAACAATACGCAACGCACGAGGAGGTTAAACGCGCAATACATAGCGTGTAGCAGCCGACGCTTCGTGTTTGTTCAGGGCAAACACCAGCGCAGGCATGGAACTAGACGCGGCACTAGGGAGACTATAGTGGTGTAGGCCTAGTGACTTGGCACCTCTACAGCGGCCATTTTGGAAGAGCATAGAACGCGCGCGAAATTCAAATTACAATTCATGTAAAGTCGACATGTAAATGAAGTTTGACAATAAAAATTAACTAATTATTATATATAAATTATCAGAGTGCCAATTTAGATAAATAAACTATTTTTTTGACAATAAAATTTTATTGGGGCATTTTACAATTTTACTGGTTTTAGCTTCTTACAAATAAGATTTATTGCATATTATTAAAATAAAAATCAGTGTTTTAAATAATTAGAGTGGTATTCAAATACAATAAAGTTTTTCTTGCCATTTAAGCGTGTGGGTATCCAAGTTTGCAATTTCGTAATGGTTGATCATTAAATTTAGGTTAACAACGAATGAATAATAATAATAATATTATTCGTTCTTTATTTTCTTTTATATACTGAGGATTTTTCTTTTGCAATATCTTTTCCGACTGAGGTATCACTCTAATGCGCCAATGCTTTAAATATCCATGCATTAACAATTATGACAAAAATTTTAAATAATAAATTCGCTCTTTTGATTATTTTCACTTAATTGAATTATTTCAATTTGAAAGGGCAAAATTTGTATTTATTTCAAACCAGGAGTGTAACAGTGATTGTCATTGAAATTTGTTTTGAGCATTTGTTAAGATAATTTTAGACTCATACACTTTATTTTATTTTTGAAAAATTTTTCATTGGCTGATGAATTTTCTACCTTTCCTCTAGGTTACTTGCAAAAGTGACTATTCATCATATACCTCATAGGTCGGCTTATTAGCGGCTTTTCCCTGGATCTGCTTAATAGCGGTCATTCTATATCCTAAGGTTTGCTCAATAGCAACCTGATCCTTTGGTCTGCTTAGCAGCGACCACTCTTGTGTATCCTGAGTCAGCTGAATAGCGGCTCTCCTTGGACGAGGTCAACAGCGGTCATTGTATCCAATAAGACCACAACCCATGAAGGAAGAAAATTACTCAGGCAGAGAAAAATTGTTTAACAAAAAGAGATCAGGAAAAAAATATTTCTTGCAGAAATTATTATTTGAAAAGAAGGGATTAGAAAAAAGACTCAGAGAAATAAATGATCAATTGCACAATTATTACCGGGAAGACAATAGTATAAACACGAATAATATTAAAGTTTCTGAGAATAATTTAAATTTTCAATCTGAAGTAAGCAAAAAATTTTATGAACTTTTGGAATTTGCTTTAAAGGAAACGAATAAACACAAAGCCAATTAATTTTTTTTTGACACTAGACCACATTTAGTCGCCCTTGAACCAGTTTGAGGTATTTCCTGGTAACCTTGCATCCACACTTTAGCGACCCATAACCCGATTGAATGGACAATCCCAAGATCTAGACTCATTATAAATTATTTCCTTTTGAAAGAAAAATAGGGTGAGGGAGATGACATTTTGCTCATTTAGAATTTTCATATAAAAATACAAGATGAGCATTCAAAATGAATCTCGGCGACGAAACAAATGCCAGAGAGGTGCTAGAGCAACAAATGCAACTTCATCTGACTCTAATTTTATGCTAATGAATAGCATGGCAAATACCTTCGCGCTCGTGAACTGCATAAGCGGCATTCCAACTTTTGATGGCAAGAGAAGTCTTAGAGAATACATTCAGGACTTAACAGAAGCAGCATCTCTAGTGAGTGAGGATATACAATCACAGTTTTTACAGAATGCCTTGCACAAAATCATCGGACCAGCGAAGAAGAGTTTAATTAACAAACAAATTACCACAGTGGAAGAACTCATAAGACATTTGAAACAGAGATTTGGACCAGGAAGAAACTTTAGTTATTTTAATTACAAAATTCAAAATGTTCGAATGAGAGAACATGACACCGTCGGTGATTTCTATGATGAAATCAACGTCTTGCTTGGCAGTGCAAAAACAGCACTCCAAGAAGAAAAGGGTAATAGTTATAAGCAAGAGATGATGGACCCATTGAAATCGCTCGCAGTGGACATATGTATAAAAGGTCTACCTGCCAATTTAGCAGAAAGAGTGAAGCCTACGAAGAAGCTGTACGTCTAGAGACGAGAATGGCAGCTAAAATAATTCCAGACTCCAGACCATACCGTGGCGGGAATCATGGCTACAACAACGCCAGACTATATAATGAAACAATGACTGGAACAAATTATAGGAATAGCAGAAGATACCATGACGAAGATCAATACAGAAATAGTCAACATGGAGAACCTCATCATATGGGTTATATAGAGGAACGTTACAAATATGAAGAACCTGAATACATTGCCTACGTGCAAGATCGATCGCGAAATGTACCAGTTGATGGATATTCTGGCAACCACCGCCAAAAAAATGGTTATCAACAAAACCATTATGTAAATCGTTACAACAATACAAATTATGAAAACGGATTTCGCCAAAATCAGAACTACAACGACAACCGACAAGAGAGTAACCGTAGGCGTGAAAGCAATAATCAATCCTACAAAGCAAGTCAAGGAATATTCAATCCTTAGACAGGAAGGTATGAAAATACGCAGAATCGACCCGACAGACGGAATAATGGAGATGACGAGCCAAAACCAGAATTATTCGAGAAAAAACGATCAACAGACATCAAGGAATATGGATCAAGCAAGCTATCGAAAACAAATGCAGGAGTACAACCAGAATCGAGATTCGAGTCAAAGGAATCTGCACGAAAGTCTAGCAAAAGGCCCAGTAATGGCGATACTAGCCAGGCCCGAGAGATTTGCAAGGATGTGTTCCACGAACTGTAAGGGACCTGAAAACTATAATTGGGAAGATGGAGAGGCAACAGCTGTAAGAATAAGGATACCCGAAACACAGCGACCGTTCTTAGATTTCATGATAGATAATGGTGCAACCGTAAACCTAATAAAAATCAGAGCTCTGCACGATGATTTACCAATAAGCATTGAAGATGTCAGGGAATTAGGAGGCAACACGGATCAGAAAGTGTGGACAGCAGGATCAGTGTACCTGAATATAAGAGGAACCCCAATAAAATTTCAAATAATACAACACGATTTTCCTATAAAACAAGATGGCATGCCAGGAAGGAATTACCTAAAGAAGGAAGAAGCTGTAATCTCTTACCATAAGAATGCTCTCATGGTAAGTGTTGATGTCATGCATCCCATACTGTTCATAGGACATGAAGAAGAACATAATCCAAGGAATTTAAGGAGAGGATATAATGTAAACAAGCAAATGAAGTACTAAAAGTGGAAGCAAAAATTGATGACGAGATCAAATCAATGGAACAAAACATGGAGAACCAAGAAAATGTTACCACCGACAAAGTAAAATACAACAGTCATGGCAACCCAAGATGGTGCATGGTGATCGATTTTAGAGAACTAAATAAGAAAACCATCAGAGATGCATACCCGTTACCAAACATTGCGGATATAATGGATCAACTGGGAGGAGCAACCTACTTTTTGATATTTGACTTGGCCAGTGGTTTCTAACAAATACCGATGGCTCCTAAAGATTGTTATAAAACAGCATTCACAACAATAAATGGACACTATGAGTACACAAGAATGCCTGAAGGATTGAAGAACGCTACGGCGACTTTCCAACGCCGCATGGAAAAGGCCCTCAGAGGACTACAGAATATTGAAATGTTAGTATACATGGATGACATAATAGTATACAGTAAAAATTTAAAGGACCATGAAAGAAAAATACGAAATCTTATGGAAAGATTGAGAGAGGCAAAATTAGTCTTGCAACCCGATAAGATTGAATGCTTTAGAAAAGAAGTTGGATTCTTAGGACACATAATTAGCGCAAAAGGAGTTGAACCTAACCCAGAAAAGGTTTCGGCAATAGCCAGACTAGCCACACCCAAGAGTGCCAAGAATATAAGGGAAGTACTAGGAATGTTTGGATATTATCGAAAGTTTATCAAAGACTTTGCTAAAATAGCGAAGCCATTGAATGACCTACTAAACAAAAACGTGAAGTTCGAATGGACTCCTCAATGTGACGAAAGCTTTCAAAAACTCAAGCAATGCCTAATGGAAGAACCCATCTTACAATTTCCGGACTTTGATAAGGGATTCACCTTAACCACAGATGCATCAGACTATGCGATCGGAGCAGTCCTGAGTCAAGAAAAGTATGGATTTGATCATCCAGTCCAATACTAGTCTAGAGCTTTAAATAAAACTGAAAGGAATTACTCCACCACTGAAAAAGAGTGCTTAGCGGTACTATATGCTCTACATCAGTTTAGGCCATACTTACTGTGCCGCAAGTTCATTTTAGTGTCCGACCATGAACCATCAAATTGGATGCATAGCAGAGAAAACCCTGGACAAAGATTAATGTGATGGATGTTTAGGTTCACAGGCTATGAATACACCTTCAAATACAAACCAGGAAAACTAAACAAAAATGCCGATGCACTTTCAAGAAATCCTCCAGGAACCACCGAAGGGGAGATAAACAAAAATTTACCTAGAATCAAAGTGATGATAATAGAAGAAAAGGCAAAGCAAGAACAAGAAAAGGCTAAAACCAAAACATCATCACAGAAGACTAGTTTTCGCAGCAGAGCGCACTCAGCATCGGAGAAAACCACAGTACCCAGAGGCAGAGTGTAATAAATTTGGGGTGAGGTGTATAATTCTTCACATTTGAAAATGATTATATGTATTTATTATGATGACTCGTGGCGCTTTGTTGACATAGATTTACTCGGGCTTATTATGTGCTGTCAATTTGATCGTGTCCGCACAGTAGATAAAATCGATTGTTGCTTGATCAAGACTTAGCGATTAACACACTCTTGTACACATTCCCACTCATACGCTTTTCACTCAACGAATTGACGACGTCAGATTTTACTTTACAATAGTTGTGAGCAAATCGTGTTCGGTCCGATTAATTGTCAAATTTTCTGCTCGCTCGCAGCGCGGCTTCAATATAATTTATACGCGCGCGTTAGATATCCAAGAAACGAGTGTCGTGCGTTGCGCTTATCTTTAGATGTCTGGAGATCGGTCGCTTTTCTGCGGAGATGTAAGCCGGCGCAGCTGAAAGAGAGCCGCAAAGGACTCGGCGGTTGATCATGAATCGAAGATACGTGGATGTCTTCCCTGGGTTTGCTTCGTGTCGACTCCTTCACCGTTTGCTCGGATTCTGCTGTCTCCCTTTTAGTCGGCAGCTCTCAAAAACTAAATTTCCGCAATTATAGACAAATATATAGAATGATTCGCGGTACACTTTACAATGTCGAGTCTTACCCCTTTCAGGAAAATCGCCACTCTCCAACACTCGTCTCGGCGCAGGAGCCTGTTTATCGCTGGCTTCCTCGCACTCAATCTGATTCTATATCGCCACTTTCGGTGGCACAACACCTCTCATCACTCATACACACACGCATTCACACACTCGTCATATAGAGGCGTCTTACATAGGAGAGAAAACAAATAAAGAAGCGCCCAAACTAGAACATAGTGTGGTAGCACAGAGGACAAGAGCAAAACGTGCTCAGGTAGAAAGTCCCGTAGGACAATATATCAAGCAAAAAGGACCAAGCAAGAAGGACCAAGCAAGACGTCCAAATCCATCGGTGCAAAGAAAACTGCACAAACAGAGACACCAACAAAAACCGAGACAGCAGCTACAGAGACAACTTCCATCAAACCACGAGAGTAACTGACGTCATATTGCCACCAGTGAGAAAGACATTATCAGTCACACCCACAATAAAAAGTGACAACCCTACTGCCAACAGTATACCCAGAAATAAGACAAAGAACCACAAGAAATTAGGGATATTGAGCTAGATAGAAGCCAAAGAAGGCTCCATTATAGATATAAGATTTTCGATACCACCAGAACCCACAATGCCTTTTCTCCTACCCACACCACCAGGTTTAGAACCTCTAAATAAAGGTCATGACATACAACAAGACGTCCAAAAATCTGAAAGCGATTTGACTCGTACCTTTGCAAAAACCAGGCAAATTCCCAACAACCCAATTATCGTGAGAGAATACCTCACACATAAACAGAACAATATTGTGCATGTCCTATCAGCGGATTGTGACAACACGTAGTCCGTTACCAGATTACTTGAAGAAATAGGAGCCATTGATCTAATGAAAATAAAGAACAGAAGACCAAAACCAGGACAAGTCTTAGTCACTCCTTTCAAGAAACATCAAATATTTACTGTAATAGTAAAAGACAAGTACTTCAACACAATAAAAATGGAGAATGTACACAAAGGACTCGAGAACCCAAAAGAAATATTACTCAATAGAAACTTCAAGAGTTTCAGAGTAGCACGAAGAGGAGACATTATGAACCAGATGGGCTCCCCAACCATCATTGAAATACTTCATGAACATTTCCACAAAAGTGAAATAAGAGTAACAATGTGTTACGGAAAAGCAGAAGTACCCGCTGAAAAAGATAGAAAAGAAATAATTGGACACCTTCATGACAGCCTGACAGGAGGATATAAAGGAATCAACCAAACGTACCAGAAACTAAGGGAACGATACAACTGGCCAGGAATGAGAAACGACGTTCAAAACTACGTCAGACGATGTGCAAAATGTCAAGAACAGAAAATAAAACGGTTTAAAACGAGAGAACCAATGATCATCACAGACACACCGATAGAAACTTTTGATAAGGTATCAATTGACACAGGAGGAAAATTGAGGATGACACCAAGAGGGAACTGCCATCTCTTAACGATGCAGTGTAACTTAACCAAATACCTAATAGCAATACCCATCAAAAACCTCAATGAAATGACAATAGCTGACGCCCTGATGAAATATCTCATCTGCCAATTAACATTCTTCAGGCATTTTGCTCAATTTGGACCAGACAATTTGGATTAGATAAGAAAGGACGCCTATCTTACGGATACGTGCAATACTTCAAAGATCGGAATGCTGCAGAGGCAAGATGGAAGACCAATAGGAGATAGATCTAAATCTCTACAATTTACACGAAGTAACTTGCAAGAAACAAACCATGTGGACCACTTTCAGAGAACCGGAGCAGTCACCACAAAGCAGTCGAACACCAACTCTGGACGAACTGAAGAAGACGCTAGCGTTCTTAGAAAGCCTGGAAGAAAGAAAAGTCAACCGACCAGTGGAACCTCAAAATCAACCCGTACCAACAATTAAAAAATAAAGCGAAAACAAAACTGAGAGTGTATGTGAGCAGATGAATGTGGACGAATGAAAACTAGGATCCTAGAAAAGGATATAATCAAAGCACACCCTACCTTATCCTCAATAATCTCATCCCATCCCGAATCGAAAAACACATATATATCATATAAAACAAAATTTGTAGCCCTATTCCCAAACACACACACAACTCACTTACATAATCATAATATAACAAAAGAAAGAAAAGGGGAGAAAATTGACAATAGCATATACCATTAAAAAGACAACCCAAATTACATGTACTAGGGACCCAATATATGTTGCATGACCAAGCATGATATGAAATAAGGACTATAATAAGTACCCGTAACCGAACCCATATAATACAGAATTTTCTTTCTATTTCTTATGTTTCAGAAATGGAGGTCCAACCAGCAGAGGTCCTCAAGCAAATAAGGATTCTCAAAGTAGAAAGGCGAGGACCAAAGCAGGCTCTGCTAGATTTCATTGGAGACCCAAATAAGGTCATAGAATTGTTAAGGATTTTTGGTATGTGCATCATGGACGTCAAACACCACGAGTCCGTCAACACACACATCATTAGAGTCCGATATGATGAAGAAGAGGACGCGGTAGCTGCTGCGCTGATGTTCAGTTCAGAAGAAAAGCCAGCAAGCACCCAAGAAGACGATCAAAAACAGGAAAGAGGACCACAGCCGTAAGGGCCACAACTGACTCTGCAACTGAGGCCCAGTCAGAGACCGATCCCGGAACCAACGGTCAAAACGGGAGAACTTGACGACACACAACGGTTACGCTTCTGCGTACTAAAGCCCTTGGGATTCTCGACGGAAGAATTCCTAAAAGAATTCCTGAGGTTTGGTCCAATCGACCATATATATGAAGTGGTCATGAAGGGTCAACAGAACAATCCTGGAAACAAAAGGAAAATGGATTTTGTCCACTTCTTCTAGCATGAGGACACAATCGCAGCAATGGACCAATGCAATCAGGCCTATAAACCTAGGTAGGTGATTAGGCGACATCTTCCTAAAGGCCTACGAGTATATAAAAAAAAACACAAAGTCTGCGGACAGATGGCATCAAGAACCAAAAGGACCATGTCAGGATCTGTAGCATGCAGAATCCGGAGGTTTTACAAAGACACTCGGCATGTGGAATCGAGGTAGCATACAAAAATTAGACCAACCACATGTTAGAATGCAAGATAAATGAGCCTTCCAAGCCAACAACTTCAGTGACAACGACTGAGCAAGACGATCAACCGGACCTCATCTTCTTCGACCCGTGGGAACAACTCTTACTGGAACTAGGAGAAATCACCACCACAGAAGGACCAACGAAGACCCTGCTCGACCAGAGCATAGCAGAAGAAGAAAGTAAAGCAACAGTCTTGGTCCCGACAAAGAAAAAAAAAATAAACAACAATGGGATCAAACTATTGTCTTCCACACATAATTTTAATGTAAGATTCTTTCGACAATAAATTATATTTTATATTTTCATAATAAACCCGGACCACTTAACTCTAAGCCCCACCAACCATACCACAAAATAAAATATATTGTCAAATTTTAGGCTAAGATATGACACCCTTAGGAATAAGTACGAACAAATGAAAATATTATATATACAATGTACATAATACAGAATAAGTGATATATTAAGTAAAGGAAACTAATAATACTAATAAAACAGGAACTAAGATAGATTGTAAAGGACCCTGGACCACGGACCAAATAATCCAGCAACAAGTAAGTGGCGACTGCCAGAATCAATTTCAATGAGCTTTCTTTCTTTTCTTTTTATTCAACACAAAAAAAAACAGCTCAAATCAAAGACATGAAAGAGACGACCCACCCAATAAACCCATCCCATCGTGCAAACAAGAGAATGAATTTCTTTCGAAAGGACACATGCCGCGCACATGATAAATATCAAATAGGTCATGTGTGGGACACACTGTGCCAACTTGAGTGAAGGACAAATGAACGTAAAGCACATGTATAAACATAAAAAAAAGGGAAATACGCATAAACTACCAAGATAAACATATAGATCTTATGTAGGGTATGACGGCACACCCCGCAAACTAAACAAACGATTGGTTGAACAATCACGCTTACGTGTCATAAAAATAAAAACTAGCTCCATACCTACAAAATCAAAATGCACATTAACAAATCATCCCCTGTAACATGCTCGCCCTTGTCCTTGATTTAAGGCTTTAAATTTTCTTTAATTAAGTGATATATCCACATCATTGAACCTTACTCGTTATGGACACCAACTGGACCATACCACCCGCAGGACCCGCGAAGTTTGCCGGGGACGACAAACGTTTTCAAGGGGAGAGGATGTTATGTGACAACTTTACGATAATTATATTCGAACAATCATTTCGAATATAAAATCAAGTTCTACACATAAAAGGTACAGCGAGACTCAAAGCCACAGAAGTATCAGCTAGCTAAGAATCTTGCTGACCTAAACAACTTCCCCACCACTGCGCAAGACCGCACGTGCGAAACCACGCTGCAGTTTTGAACTCTTGCACCATTAACAGGTCCCGTAAGGCCTAATAAGTGCGAGGAGTGCAGACGCAATGACGTCAGCATGGGGAAGTAGAGCTTGGAAACGCGTGGGAGCTCCGGAAAGACTTCCGAGCGTCCCGAAGCCACGCTACCTCGCAGCACTCCAACTCGAGCCAAGCTGCCGAGCGGACGCACAATTTTTATAATTCTGTTTTTGTCAATTTGATTTGCTGTTCTAATTTGTTTGGTTGAATACCAAGCGTAAATTTCAATTTAGTTTATTGCTTTGAATCTATTAGTTTGTTAAGTAAAATATTTAAAACCAGAATATTCAAGCATTATTTTAAATTGGTCCCGCCACATTAAGTCCAAGAAAAAAACCAAACAGGGTCTCAAAGGACATTCTTATAAAAATGTGAGGAGTTCCAAACAAGGAGAGAAGTCACCTTTTACATTCAGCATCTACAACAAGGTAAAGCAAATTATCTTTTGTCTGAGAGTGTGATAGAGGAAAAGAGAGAAAGTCTAATCTCTTACATAGCTGTATAGCTGTGCGCGTGCGAATGAACTCACAGAATAATTATTATGCTAAGTGCAAAACACCACTTAATATCTTCACTAGTTCATATCCAGTTTCCAATAGTGATAATTTTCTACATAAAATAAGACCTACTTGAGTATATAATTTTACGGAAATAGTACTTAAGGTCTTGAAAAATAGGTACCATTAGATTTATAATAATTGTTTCAATTGTTTAGGGTTAATTAAAAATAGGGTTAATTAAAGATTATTGAGGATAACTTGTAACTCATGTCTTTTAAAATTACGCGAATAATTAGGATGGTTGTGGTAGCTCAGTTGCAATAATTATTTATCAGAATGTTGAAGGTCGTGCAAAGTAAGTTGAAATACTCTACTGTAAATAATTCAACTTTGGCCAATCTTTACTAGTGATATCCAGTTTCGATTATCGAAAATCTTTTTCATACCGCGAGACCTATATGGCTATATATGGATAAATATAATTTTAACGCAACAGTACTTATGGTCGTGAAAATTAGGTGCCATTGGATTTATTAATAATTGTTTCAAATATTTAGGGTAACTTGTACTTCATGTCTTTGGAAACTTCGCAAATACTTAGGATGGTTGTCGAAGAACAGTCGCAATAAATATTCATCAGAATGTTGAAGGTCGTGGAAAGTAAGTTGAAATACTACTTCTACTTCAAATAATTCAATTTTTGTCTAATGTTTACTAGTGATATCGAGTTTCGATTGGCGATACTCTCTTTCATACAATGAGGACTTACTTGATTATATTGTTTTACTGTGTATATATATATCTATATATCTATATATATATATATATATATATATATATATATATATATATATATCATTTCTGATACAATCCACTCATTTTGTGTGTCTGTGTTATTGTCTACTTTCCTATAATTTGAATTCCCAAAAAGCACTTTTCTCGTGTTATAGTAGCTTTTTGTAAATTATATAGCAAATAGAATAAATTAATATAAAAAATAAATTTGCGCCCATATTTTAAAAATTGGCTGCTTATCAATATCTAAATCCTATGTACTTGAAAAAATACTATCATATACCCATATAAACGGTTGAGAAATTTTTTTTTTTTTCATGAATCTGTGAATTCTTGTAGCGAATTTGCTGATACTCTTTGATGGGAACACCAAGTGTGGGGCTCGGCAGCGGCGTCCACCCCTACCCACGACAAACATTTCTTCCTGTACGCCCGACACCGGCCCGGTACGGTTTATCACATGACTTCAGGCTGGGCCGCTATCCTTGGCGTTGTCTTTCGCATTCATTCCTTTGTTCCATTGTTTCCATATTACTGCAGTACTCTCTCTCTTTCTCTCTCTCTCTCTCTCTCTCTCTCTCTCACACTGTCATTCAGTTTTTCAGACATCCATCTGCTTTATTACTCTGCAAAATACTATCAACGTATGTCGCGATGTATGTCCAAGCGTCAGTACGGGTTGTCATGAGTGTCGTCACGTTTTCTATTGTGATAGTCGTTCTTCATACAGTATCGAGTCTCTTTCGCTGCTCGGTCCAACTGAGGCACACGAAGAACATGTGATCTGCATTGTCCAAAGGTTGTCCACAGTACATACGAGTACATTATGGTGTTGTCACTCTGTTTATCCTGTAAAGATACTTTTCGAAGTACCCATGTCTAGACAAGAATTGTGTAAGGGTTACGCTCATTAGTAGTCGGCGCATAATCGGCCTCGGTCCTTGTGTCTTAGCCATGAGCTTGTTCAGAATCTTATTTGTGTTTGCTTCTTTAGCAATGCGACATTCCTTTAGGCAATGTCGCATTGCGTATGTGAGACCATAAAGTTAGTTCCGTATCTAGAGTCAGCCCCAGATATTTGACTTCGTTTCTGGTATAAAGCTATTTAGCCCCAACTGTCATTGGAGTGATTGTATCAATGCGTTTTCTTGTAAGCAGCAGCAGCTTAGTCTTCTGCATTCACAAATTCATGAATCAGTACACAATACCAAAAATGTTTTTAATAGGTATAAAGTAAAGCTACTTCCACTTAATTCCTTAGGTATAAAAGCATTTGATTTTAATCGAATATAAGTAACAAATAGAAACCAGCTTCAATAGAAATGAATTCCGTGTTCAAGTTCAGTGGCTCAAAATTCATAAAAATAGCCTACGTGATTTCCCTCTAGACCTAAATTTCTTAGCAGCGTAAAGTATGTTCAGTCATCCATGTACGAACGCGTTGCATCTCCTGGTTTAATTTCAGCTGAGCCAAGTGGATCTCTCGAGCTGTTATTACAGCCGCCACGTCGTCCTCTAACGCCTCCAGAATATGTGTCCACCTCGCAGAGAAGAAAGTTTTCCGTACGTCCAGTGTTACCAAGAATACAACTGATTTAGCTCCATGGCATATTTCAGATTCCTTGTCTACAAACTGTAGTACATCTGTTATGGCTCCGATTGTTGAGTGTTCTCGTCTAAAACCATGCTGTCCGTCCGAAAGTTCTCCATCGGCTTCCACCGCCTGTAACAGATCTCGATTCCAGCAATAGCTCGTACAGTTTTCCCGGTGTATTCAGGAGGCTGAAGGGCCTATATGAAGAGGAGAAAGCCGGATTCCTCTTCTCTTTGGCAATAACGACCAGCCGCGTGACGCATCGGGCTTTTCAGCGACAATAATCCGCAGCAACTCGCCAGAAACACCGTCAGGTCCTGGAGGTTTTAGAGGCTTTAGCTTCGCTGCAGCGCTCTCGAGCTTCGGCCCGAAACTATTGGCAGTATAGGAGTGCTCTAGTTTAAACGATAGCACCATCTAGAATGTAGCCACTTTTACTAGTGAGAAAACCCCCATCTTGAAGGCCATGTGCCCACACTCAAGGAGCTCTGCTACACTGGATAGAAGCGAATTTTAGCGGTTCCATACACAGAAGAGAAATCCGTTCATAGAGCCCACGCATTTATAACCCGTTAGGAATTCACTGGTTATAGATATTTCCCTCCAGCTTTTGTGAGCAAAAATCCATTTTTACAGATGCCCGATCCACTCCCCGATTCAGCCTCCTCCTACTTAGGCCCTCAGATTGTGTTTGTGTAATAATGAGTAGATGTGCATGTCAGCAGTTACCACTATACTTGGGTTCTCCCAGAGTCAGAAACTTCCTATTAGCTGTTCCCATTATTGCGTTACTGCGAAGAGTATTGACGTGACAAAGAACGTTTCCAGTAAGCAGTTCGTTGACATTGGAAATTAACATTTGCCCAGAATGGTGTTACCGCATTCCAGGCCATCTTACCAGACAGTTCTCCCATTATTGCATATTAAACTTATATTAATATGAGTTTACTAAATTATATTATATATAATTACTGGTAAATTTCAATTGTCATTATACTTACAAACTATCCTTGATATGGTTTTTTTCATTCGTTACGTTAATGAGTTTTAATCCTAATACTCCTTCTGGTACGTTTTTAGAACTAAGTGCTTGTTCGGTCACTAACCAGACATACCCGGCTCCTGTCATGTTAAGTTCTGCAGCATTTTGAAAAATAATTTCGGCATCTTCTGCACTATGAACACAAGAGTATGTCTATTTAATCATATTATTAAAAGTAAATGATATTTTACTATTAAAATATATTTTAATAGTTGAAATCGTCAGCCCATAAGGAGACTAACACAGTTTAGATTGTCATCAAAGTGTAGCGCTGTTCATTCTGACCACCGAGAATAATACAATTCTATTACGAAACGATCACATCAGCCCCGCTTAATATATCAAAAAAACGCAAAAATCAATACATTGTTACAAAAAATGGTGTGTACCAAGGATCCGGTCTAAGAAAGGCTACTTTAAGCCTACTATAAGAAAAGGAAGTTCTTGTTAGAGTTAATAGAGAATTTGTTTTAACGAAAACAGAGACTGAGCTACGTTAGTCCTCGCGGCGAGAATAAACTGCGTTAGTCTTTATAGGGATTAACGAAATTATATTTTAGAATAAAAATATATTTTTGTAACACGAGAACGATTTTTGTGTTTTTTGTACCTATTTTGCGGGCATAATAGAGCAATTATTTTATCGGCTAAAGAAAAGTGAGCAGCAAACAAAATAATATTTTGTTACTAACAAAATTAAAATAAAATTCATTAAGCATGTACATGTTGAAACGGGCCAAGCAATGCCGAGGCGAGGCCGTATATGTGATTCGAGAGTTGGTGTGGGGAAGAAGCGAGAATGCGCTCGAGGAAGCAAGATTGAACTCATAATCACCCCGTACTATCCCTTGAGTGAAGGCAAGCTTTTCCTACCCTCTGTAATGGAGAAACCACCAGAGGGAAGCTGCTCGTGTGCACCGGGAGTTGTGGAGGGGAATCTACTCCATGAGCTCCGCACACTTAGGAAATCCACGCAGCTTCGGACCAGTGTGTGAGGATCCACAATCTCACGACCAATCCGTACTCAAGTAGTACCCACTTAAGAACAGGGATCTACCTTCCTGATCCCAAGGGATATTCGAGAGAGAAGGGGTAAAAAACAAGTAATAATTAAAGTTGCAACAAGGAATTAAGTATAATATATATATTGTCACAAGAATACAAATTTGGTCTTATGCTAAATGGAAAGGGGGAGGGTCCCCTTAATACCGTTCGAGAGCACAATGCTCGTTTGCATACTGAGTACTAAGGAGACAGAGCACTTGGAGAGAACGACAGTTCTCCTTGTGCTCTCCACGTTAGTGCCAGATCGTAAGTGCTCGCTGCTGGCTGCGGGCCTCTTTTTATATCCGTGGCCGTCCCTCTCTCCAATGCTTTATACGCGCACGCCATCTACCTGCGCTTAGGTAGACTATTATATGTGAATACTAGTGCTCACTTAGTCGGTGACTTATTTCTTAGTATTATCGGTAAGTTATCCATTGATGGTCTCTTACCTACCATGTGGGGCCGCCGCCTCAATGTACTATCTTTAAATATTTATAAATGCATAGCGACCATGTACAAAAATTGCTAATTTACCTTTGCATAATAGCCATAAAAAACGCGATAATCAATTTATGCGTTACAAATATTATGGTGTACACCAAGAGCTAAATTGGGTTTTTGACTTCGTGTATTTACAGTATTTGTCTGCGGCTCGGGTAAACTGCCCTTCACCCCTACTCCAAATTCCACACTTTACCATTTAAGGGGAGGTCAGAGTTTATCTGATTGCACTTGTTACGTCCTCGGCTATGATACTGTCGTCGGTTGCAATATTTTTTATGGTCAGTTTATTATGGGGAAACACGGAGAACGACGAGAATTTTTATGAGAAAATCCTAGCGCTTTCGGTGTTCCCCGCTATCCTGAAGAACAAGACAAAATGCCTGGTTGGGAAACCTTTTGTTAGTGAAAAAGAACTTAATTTCGTGCTTTCAGAATATAACTCGATTTGGAAAACCCCGAATAATCGATGCTACGCGTTAGT
>JAHUUD020000115.1:0-119012 GCA_020010945.3 Muscidifurax raptorellus
GAGAGAGAGAGAGAGAGAGAGAGAGAAGATTAGAAACGCAAGTAGGCTATCAGAGAATAAAAGTAAATGGGATATGGTACGAGTGGGACGAGAAAAGAGGAAGGATAGAAGAGTTAGGGAAGGGTGAGTTTCGGAAATAAGGGAGAAAAAAGAGAGGGATAAGGGTAGTATCTTGGAATATAGCGGGTATAAGATAACAGAAAAATTGCTGGAGAAACGGGAGCAGGTCATTATATCAGGGGAGTTTAATGCGAGAATAGGAGATTGGCAGATTGGGAAAGAGGGGGAGAAAGAGAGAAGTAGGAAGTCTAGCGATGCAGTGGTAAATATAGAGGGGAAGAAAGTACTAAATTTTTGTGAGGATGCGGGATGTATAATAAGGAATGGCTATACGGAAGGTGATTGGGAAGGGAAGCAAACGTTCGTAGGGGGAAATAGTCTCTCAGTACTGGATCTGATGTTAGAGAGGGAAAATAAGAGGGGAAATGTAATAGAAGAAGTGATAATTAGAGAGAGAATAGAGTCTGATCATCTACCGGTAGAAATTATAGTGAGGGGTGAAGGGAAAGAAAAGGAAGGAAAAGATAGACATGTGCATAAAAGTAGTAAAGAGAAAAGGAGAGAAAAGAGACTGTGTTGGGCAAGAAAAAAAGGAAGGGAGTATAGGGAGAAAATGAAAGATAAGGCGGGAGAAATGGATAAGGAATTGGGAGGGATGTAGGGGAGGTGGGAAAGAATGTTAGAGATAATCAAGGGAGTGAGTAGGGAGTTGAAGCTTACAAGGAATATAGGAGGGGGGTGGAGGAAGAGGGGAAGATATAGAATTATTTGAACAGAGAAGGAAAACATGGAAAGCCCTAAAAAGGTTAGTGAATACGAGGGAGAATATAGATCAAGAGTTGCTGAAAAAGGAAAGGAGTAAACTTAAGGCCTTGAAAGAAGTAAAAAAGGAGGAAGAGAGAAGTAGGAAATGGAAGAAATTGGAGGAGAGTAAGGGGATGCAGAAATTTTGGGAAGCCATTGATAAGTTTAGAGGGAAGAGGAAAAAGATGGGACAGAGTATAAAAAAAGAGGAATGGGTGAGGCATTTTAGAACTCTGCTAGGAGCGGAAGTTCAAAAGATAGGGGGAGAGAAAGAGAGGGAAAGGGAGGTAAAAACAGGAGAAGGTAAGGAGGAGGAAGGGATAGAGGAGTTGAATAGGGAGATTAGTATAGGTGAGGTACGAATAGCTTGGGTGAAATGAAGAATAATAAAGCGTCAGGAGAAGATGGTTTGCCATTAGAATTTTTAAAAGGGTTACCGGCGAGTTAGACGGTACAACTGGCGGAAATTTTAAATGGAAAATTTAAGGAAGGGAAAATGTTGGAGGGTTGGAATAAAGCTAGAATATATAAAGGGGGTAATGAAGAGGTGGTAGGGAATTTTAAGGAGGTATCTTTGCTGGATGTGGGCTACAACTTATTAACAAATATCATGGCAAGAGGGGGAGGGAGTGGTTGGAAAAGAACGAAGGGTTAAAAGAAAGTCAGGCAGGATTTAGAAAGAAAAGAGGAACGAGGGACCACATTTTCATGTTGAATCCAATAGTCAACAGCAAGATAAGGAAGAAGGGAAGGAAATTATATGTGGGTTTTATAGACTTTAGGACAGCATTCGACATGGTTGATAGGGAAAGATTATTAGAAAAATTAGAGAAAAAAGGTATAAAAGGTAGGTTCTTGGAGATGATGAAAGGAATATATAAAAACACAGAAAACGAGGTGATATCGGAAGAGGGAATATCGGACAAGTTCAGAACTAGCAAGGGGTGAGGCAGGGGTGTCCGTTGAGCCCAACTCTCTTTAATATTTATTTGGAGGACTTGGAGGATACATGGATAAGAGGAAGACAGGGAGGTATGGTTGTAGGGAAAGAAAACATTTATTGTCTGATATTCGCGGATGATGTAGCGATGGTTTCAGATTCGGGGGAAGGGCTGCAAGAGATGCTAAATAGTTTGGAGAAATTTAGCGAGAAAAATAGGATGGAGGTAAACACTCAAAAGACAAAAATAATGGTATTTCAAAAAGGGGGGAGAATGAAAAAATCGGAGAAATAGAAATATAGAGGGGAGGAATTAGAAATAGTTAAGAAATTCAAATATTTAGGATTTTGGTACAATTCGAGAGGGACGATGGGGACTCATGTTAGAAAAATGGTGACGAAAGTAAGAAAGGCAATGAATACGGTATGGGGTATATGGAGGAGGACGAAACTGGATAATTTAAGGTAGAGATTGTACCTAATGGATGCAAGCGTGACAGCAGGGAGTTTGTATGGAGCGGAAGTTTAGGGATGGGAAAGGTGGGAGGAATTAGAAAGGATGCAAGGAAGGTATGTGAAAATGGCTTTAGGGGTAATGAGAATACGCCGGACTATATTTGGAAAATGGAAGCAGGTAGGCATAGTCTGGAGGTAGCGGCGAGAAAGAGGGCCGGGAATTATTTATTAGAAATTTTAAATATGAAAGTGATAGGTGGCCAAAGATTTGTCTAATGGAGAAGTTAAGAAATTTGAAAAACGGATATAAATCAGATTGGTGAATGAAACGGGAGGTAGCCTTTAAGGGAGTGGGGGATGGGGAGAGTTTGGATTGGATAAGAGAAGGGAAAGAAATTAATGATATAAGGAGAAAACTGGAGGAGGGGAGAAAGTCCAAGTTAAGCCAGGATTTACAAAAGAACTGGATTAGAATGGAGGGATCAAATTTATGTAGGCACTATAAGGGTTGGAAGGAAAAGTTAGGAGAGGAGGAATACTGGAGAGATAGGAGGTGGGGAGGGAATCTTAAGGAACAATGGGCAAGGTTGAGATGTGGAAGTGTAGGAAGGGGAAAAGAAAAGGGCTTCAAGGACAGCATATATAGGATTTGCAAAGAAAAGGAGGAAAGTATTGATCATATATAGGTATGCAAAAAAGCAAAAGAGAAAATGAAGAGGGGATGGGTTCAGGAAATAAAGGGATTAGGATTTTCGGGGGAGAAGGAGGAAATCATGAGAAGTTTAGGCAGGGCTTTGAAAGGAGAATTGAAGGAGGGGATGTGCAGATACAGTAGGAGATTTGAGGTAGAAGCCAGAGCAATATGTGAGAAAGAGAAAGAGAAGAAAGGAGGAAAGGAAAAATAGGATATAGAAAACGGGAAAGCTGTGACATGAGAGGTATTGTAAACAGCTAGAGAGATTGAGTTAAAGTAATTGCGAAATGTTCAAAATGTAAAAATGTAAATATGCGAAGAGGGTTGTTATAAGTATTTTTAAGGAAAATTGTAAGAGATAAAGCAAGGGAGAAATGTAAAAATATTACCATTTGTACATGGAATTAAAATAAATAAATATAAAAAAAAATAATACTCAAGTTATGAAAAACCGATCACTATTTCACCTTTATATCAGCATTCTGATGCCAAGAAACTTTCCCTGATTTACCGAAATGGTGGCTAAGGATGGATGTCAAATATGGAATACAAATTTAGCAATAGATCTTTTAGTGTAAGATTATGTGATTGCTACAAAGGCGTAGTGTATTATTTCCATTAAAAAAGTTTAAAACAAATTCACATTAATTCAAGAACGATCGAAAATCAGACTTGTTTATAACAATGAAATGTAATCCCAACTGAAAGGAATTTATCGAAAATTTAGAAAGTTATGAAACTGCAATTGATGATAAGTATTTCAATAGAAAGTAAATAATTAAAAAAATTGGTAATTAAATAAGATGTTTTAAATAGAATAATAACATAACGCTCGTTCGGTTGCTCTTAAATAATTAATATTCATTAAATAAAAAAAATTAAATTAAAAACTAATCATCTGAAATTATATAAAAAGTGGAAAATTTAATTTTTATATTATTAAATATACTCATGTATAACGGTGGACTGGCTCACACGTTATAATATACACATATATATATATTGTAACGGGGTGGGACCTTAAGTGAGCGACGAAAAACACAAAAGGAGCGCCGGGACCGAGGATCGATCCGGCGTCCCCGAGATCTCTAAGCAAGCATGCTATCCTTATAGCCAATGCTGCCTGTGTCGTCGCTCGCTCAACCTGCCTCGAATACCGCGTGGGTACGGGTAGCAACCCGTTATAATATATATTAGTGATGGTTCCGATGCAATGTGTGCAGACATAGCGTCTGCTCAGACCTGGAGCGAGGCTGAAGGGTGGCACGAGGGCGCCGGATTCGACGCATCGGCGTTCACCATGGGTAGTTTGTCTCTCTCATCGTGAGCTTGTGGATAAGATCATGCGTTCGAAGGGGAGATTCACAGCAATGAACACGAAGCACATCAACGTAACCTCTCTTAGTGAGGAAGCGCGCGAAAGCCTTATTCAGAGTAGGATTTGTATTAATGAATATTTAAGCAAAGAGAATTTCAGTCGTTTTAACAATCTAAAACAGATTGCGCGCGGTTTGGAATTCAAATACACTTGGCATAGAGGCGGGCGATTCCTTACTAAGAGACAAGACGGTGGAAAAACGCACGAGTTTACTTCGGCAGCAGACCTGCATGCGCTGGCGGCTTCCTATGGGGAGATTTTTAAGATTGACGGGACTGTCGAGTCTGCAGCCAGAGAGGTAGCGAGGGCTACTGATGATGTACCCAAGCGGCCTACAGTACAAGGTCCGGCCTTGGTCCCAGCTGGTCAGGCGTGACTAGGTCAGGGTAAGAGAGAGACGAACAGGGAGGTGCTTCGAGCGGGGTTCCTCAATGCAACCTCGCTATATGCGCATATGGGCATGTTTCGACAGTTTCTGGAGGGCGCTCGCCCATCATATCACTTGTTTGGCGTGGCGGAGACGCGATTTGGTTCTGAGGTTGACGACGTGTTTGTCCAGGTTGATGGGTACTCCATTATGAGACAGGATAGGAATAAGCGTGGGGGTGGAGTCGCCCTTTACATCCGTAACGACTACAAACCCACTCTACTGTGTTCCTCGCCAACGGAGGCGGAAGGAAAGCCGGGAACTCCGTAGTACTTAATCTGCAATGTGCGACAGGGTACCATGCCACCTGTATTTGTTGTGCTAATTGACCGTCCACCGGGTATCCCAGTCTCGGATGACTCTTATCTTATTAATGCTCTACGCAGATACTCAGTGGACTACGAATGCAGAATTGTAATGGGGGGCATCAACGCAAACATGCTGTAGAGCTCTCACGATGCAGAGTTTTTTCGGGAAATTGCGCGAGAGTTGAATCTCAAATTTGTAGATCATGGCGCGACGCATCATGTAGGAGATTCTCACACCTGGATTGATGTGATCCTAACTGACGAAGACAATGTGGTGCTGAATGCGAGCAACTCACTGGCGACCTTTCCAAGTAGGCATGATGTAATTGATGTTGAGATTGACTATCACACGGTTAAACCTCCAACTCTCAACGGGTTTGAATATAGGGATTTCAAGGGTATTAAAACGGAGGAACTTCTGTCCCTATTAGCCGCTTGTGATTGGTCGCCAGTTGGTTGCACTGGAACTGGAGTTGACACACGACTAGAAAATCTTAGTCACATTATCATGAAAATCATTGACCAACTTGCTCCACTCGAACAATTTAGACCCAGAGGAAAAATGCTTCCTCCGTGGGTAGACTCAGACTTACGAGACTTGTACAATCGAAGAGACGCAACACATAGACGGTATAAACGTACGATACGGACACACCTATGGTCGGAATATCAGACGTTAGCGCAGGAGGCTGAAGAACGTACTGCGCAAGCGCGTGATGCTTTTATTCAGAGCAGAATCTTTGACGCGCTTGATAACAATAAAAATGTGTGGAATGAATTGCGTAATCTGGGTTTGGTGTCTAAAGCTAAGAACGACCTACACGGCTTCACACCAAACGAATTAAACAGTCATTTCGCTGGAGTGTACATATCGAACTCTGAAGGTGAGGCAGACCTGGACGACATTGTGTCGATGGCTGGCGAGGGAGGGTTCACTTTTCGTGACGTCACCCTTGCTGATGTCGTGCTTGCTGTCGCTCATTTCTCAGCAAAGGGGGAAGATGGAATTCCGAAGAACATCATTGCGAAATCGTTACCCATTATAGGCCAACATTTAGTGACACTGTTTAATATATCGCTATCAACGGGGACTTTTCCGACGGCTTGGAAGAGAGCACACCTTGTGCCGCTTAAGAAGACACCAACTCCATCAGCAGTCTCGGACTTTCGTCCCTGTTGTGCTTTCTCTCCAAAGTTCTGTAAAAGTTGGTACACGACCAGATTGTTGTATTCTTGGAAGCGCAAAAAGTTCTTGACCCTCACCAGACTGGTTTTCGACGCAATAATTCAACGCAAACAGCACTGCTTAAACTCACAGAAGACATTAGGACGGGTATTGACAGAGATAAGCGCCTCCTGACAATTTTGCTACTGTTTGATTTCAGTAAAGCCTTTGACACTATTTCACCATCTAATCTCCTTCGCAAGCTGCTTGGAATGGGTTTCTCTAGGTTGACGGTCATGTGGGTTCGATCATTCATAACCGGACGTAATCAAAGAGTGGTTACCAGAACAGACAAGATATCTGATTGGTTAACAACCAACCTTGGTGTCCCGCAGGGCTCGATACTGGGGCCTCTTCTTTTCAGCTTGTACATCAATAATTTAAAAGATGTTTTGTATAAATTTAAAAGCCCACGGGGGTATTTGGATGAGGGTGTCACGCACCTGCTATACGCGGATGACCTGCAGGTATATACTCAGGTCACGAAGGATAATCTAGTTGAGATGGGGGTGAGTCGCATGTCGGCTGTGGCGCGCTCTGTATCGGCATGGGCATCTGAGAATGCGCTGCACCTCAACACAAAGAAAACGCAGGCAATCGTTTTCGGTTCCGAGCATAACATTAATCAGCTTCAGAGGCTAAACCTGCAGGGTATTGAGGTTCAGAAGGGTGTTTTCGTGCCCTTTGTCGATGTAGTAAAGAACCTTGGTGTGATCATGGACTCTACACTTACATGGAAGCCACAGGTGGATGCTGTTAGCCGCAAGGTTAACAGAGCCCTTTATGGGCTGAGATCTTTTAGGTCCTGCACCACTGAGGTTCTGTGCAAGCAGCTGGCCAGCGCCCTTGTCATTTCTCATCTAGACTATTGCTCGTTGGTTTATCTAGATGTGTCGGAGGAGCTTCAGACGAGACTGCAAAGGTTACAGAATTCATGTGTGAGATATATTAGGGGTGTTGGACGGGGCGAGCGCATCAACCCTCACCGCAGCGAGCTGAACTGGTTGGACGTTAGTGATCGAAGAACCTATTTCGCGGAGGTACTTGTATACAAGGCTTATTCTATGGGGCAGCCGCCATATCTTTCTGCCCTCTTCGAAAAAAACCAGTGCAGATCCTCGGCGAGGGTATCCAGGGAACTGGCCTTACCGAAGTCGCGCACAGAGGTGGGCCTAAAATCGTTTCGAGTTTTTGGGGCGAAGCTGTGGAATTCGCTGCCAGACAGCATAAGAACCTTGGCCTCGCTCTCGAGATTCAAAGTAGCTCTGCGTAGCCATCTAATGAATTTAAGCGAAAATAGAGCCTTACGACAAATTTGTATATAAGGCTGCATATTTGCTGCAATAGCTCTGTAAACGTTGTATTAGATGAATTGACTGTGATATTGACTGGGATAATGTAAATCACTGTGATTGACTAGAAAAGAATAAGGGCCTAGCGCGCAACTTGTTCTCTACAAGTGCCGCTAAGAGCCAAAAAATTATACTGAGTGAACTTTGTAATGATTTATATTTTTTGACTTGCTCAAATAAAATTTATTCTATTCTATTCTATTCTATTCTATATATTATAACGGGTTGCTACCCGTACCCACGCGGTATTCGAGGCAGGTTGAGCGAGCGACGACACAGGCAGCATTGGCTATAAGGATATCATGCTTGCTTAGAGATCTCGGGGACGCCGGATCGATCCTCGGTCCCGGCGCTCCTTTTGTGTTTTTCGTCGCTCACTTAAGGTCCCACCCCGTTACATGGCGCCCAACTGAAATACCCACAGAGAGTGGAGAAAGAAGATTCCTGGCGGTCTCCCGATCTTCGGCGTCAGAGGAGGAGACGAGGAAAAGAAGAAACCCCACCTACGATTTACGAGGCTCTCCCTAGGCACGCCTTCCTCGAGGGAAGAGGGATGGAGCGGATCAAAGAGGTGTGGGGATGTACGAGGCCTTGGAGACATCGTCGAAGAGCTAGTCGGCGAAGAGGCTCCCTGCATTACAGCACTGCACAGAGAGTTGTAGAGTTGAAGCCGGAACGGTACTCCAACTCTAGCGGGGGGTTATAACGGGTTGCTACCCGTACCCACGCGATATTCGAGGCAGGTTGAGCGAGCGACGACACAGGCAGCATTGGCTATAAGAATAGCATGCATTGCCGATCCTCGGTCCCGGCGCTCCTTTTGTGTTTTTCGTCGCTCACTTAAGGTCCCACCCCGTTACAATATATATATATATATATATATATATATATACATATATATACATATTGTAAAGGGCGGCGAGACGCGCACGTCGGCGCGGGGAGCCGAAGCGTGGGAAGGCCGGTAGAGATCTCGTAATCTGAGGGAAATTCGAGACAGTTAACTTTTGACCGCACTCGCGAGTAGTACTGACGACGCGCGCCAAAAGTAATAGCAACAGCAGCAGCAAAGACAGCAGCCCTAGCAGCAACCGCAGCATCGTGAGCAGTAAGAGCAGCAACGAGAGCAGCAACAGCAGCAACCGCAGCAACCAAAACTACCACGGCCCAGGAACACGGCAAGGTCGAGCAGGAGACTCCCTGGCCAAAGTACAAAGAGGATCGATTCCTTTTATTTATGCGCGATCGACTGGCGAGGCATTTGGCCCCAGTCGTTGTTCCGGTATATTTTGTGGCCTTCTCGCGACGCGAATACGTGCAACACAGACGACGGATTGCTTACTTGAATAAACGCCTTTTTATTAGAATCGGTAGTGTGTTCATTTGATTGTCATCCCGATCCCTCTTCGTATTCAAACCGCCGAATAGCGCCGCCTCCGCGGGCACTACACAGGAGTGTAGTGCATACTGAGCACCGGGGGATCGTCGCAGGTAGGCGACCACACGAGCGCGTACAGCATCTCGCAAAAGCAAAGTGCAGAAGGACTTTGCATTTGTACGGGGTATATAGGCAGTTAGCCGCCTAGAAACCACCCCGTTACAACTGGCGCCCAAAACGTGTGGATACGCGGGATAGGAAGAGAAAAAGTGTTGCGCGCGAACTCGAGATAGGGAATTCCCGATCCGGCGAAAAGTAAGCGAATTTCGTAGAAAGACGGTTGAATTTCCGCGAGTTCGAAAAGGCCTACGCGTGATATATAGCATTATACTTGCGCCGAGCCGATCAAAACAAATATCGGTTCGTTGGTCGGCTAAGCAGCAGCGCGCGAGAGTAGGAAAATCCGTGCGCGCTATAGTAGTGTGCGAGCGCCGAGTACGAAGCAGCTGGCGCGTGTGAGTACGCTGCGTAGCGGGAGTATACGTGAGCGCGCGAAGAGTGTGTGCGCGAGGCGCTTGGTGGGAGCGTCTGTGAGCGCGCGGAGAGTGTGTGCGCGAGCCGCTTGGTGGGAGCGTCCGTAAGCGAACGGAGAGTGTGTACGCGAGCCGCTCGGTAGGAGAGTACGTGCGAGTGCTACGAGTGCGTGTGTCCGCTACAGTACGTAGCGCAGGCATAGTGCAAGCGCCGTATCGCCGTAGAAGCGATATAGTACGCGTACCCGAGCGTGTGTGAGTGCGCGTGCGTATAGGATAGCACAGCTGGCTGATGATAAAGCCTACCTGTGTATAGGCAGCATAACGCGTATTATACTGCAGCAAAAGAGTGCGAGATCAGAAATTGGGTGCAACGCACGCCGTCTCGCACTTAGAATCCACGGAATAAAATCACGCCACAGTTATTAGAACAGAGGCGTTAGATTTTTTTGAATTTTTTTTTTTTTTTTGCAAAGCACGCTGTTTTGCACTTAGATTCCGCGAAATAAAATTACGCCACAGCTATTATAGTAGAGGCGTTAGATTTTCATTTTTTTTAGGCTTGCTTAATAGTGATAGGAAAGCGTAGGATTTTCGTGTATTACAAATACACAATAGCTCGCTAATAAATTATCAGATTAGGTAGCCGCTGCTGCTGCGTGAATTAGTTTCATAGAGTCAATAAATTTTAGCGTGAAATCTACGCGTGAAAGATGGCTCAAGAAACCGAAAAGAGCGTAGGAGACTGGTGCTGTGCACTAGATAACGCCGATTTACAAGAAGCACTGACCTCGTTGAAGCTTCGAGCTGATGGCCTCAAGTTAGCCAAAGCCGCCAGACTTCACCGATGGTTAATGGGCGACTACGCTGAAGAGGATTTTATACCAATGGGAGAGGTGTTGCCATCGGAAGCTCGAGTTGAAAGAGAGCTGCTCCGGCAAACATTTATAGATGAAACGAAGCTGGAAACGACAGGTGATACGATTGCGGATGAATCGTATGACCCTACGGCAACACACCCGCTAGAAAGGTTGGCGCTCGACCAGGCCGTAGCAGAACGGTTAAGGTGGTCGAGTGATCCACGGGTCCCATGCAGGCAAGGCGCTATAAAGAAGGTAGCGCGAGCCTCAGCCAGTACACCGTGGGTAATCCCAGCAATGCAACTTTCTGATGAGAAGGAGGATGCAAGAAATGTTGCAGATAGATATAGGAAGGACGATGAGCAGATGGATCCCAGGTCCCTTCCGACTCACGGTAGAGGAACGGCTGAAGTAATTGTACAGCGAGCGCCAGGTCAGCCAGCGATACCGACGGCAAACAGGACAGAAACAACGGAATCTGGGAAGGATGAGCCAGATGACGCTGTAATGATTCTGACACGCCGTGCGGAGGCAACAGACGCCAGGATAGATCAGCTAAACGAAGAGCGTGGAAGCGCTAATGGCGATGATGATGGGTAGCGCCGCGTCGAGCACAAGAGTGGAGCAAACTCCAGCCCCTCCGAAGCCAACACGCAAGACGAAAGGTGGTTTACCCCCGCCAAGGGTCGACTTCCAAGATACGTACAGTATCTATGGAAATGAGGACATGGCTAGCCCAGTAGCGCGGCCGCGTAACATTACGACGTTGCCGGCAAGGGGAGTTAGACGTCAACCCCTGGCAGGTGCTGGGGGGAGCAGAAACGCTACAGGCGAGACGAGTAGCGTACCTGGTAGTAGAAGCACTACCAGTGCTATGACGTCCTCCCACAATTCGTCTAGAGCGGCCGGTAGTGTATTCGGAAAGTGGCCAGTCCGATTCAACGGCATTGCCAGCATGAGCATCGAGCACTTCATTCAGGAGATGGAGGGAGTGCACAGATTAAACGACCTCACAGAAGAACAGATGCTAGCTGCACTCCAGGAGGTATTCACCGGTTATGCCTATGAGTGGTTGTTAAACCGAGTTGATGAGACGGGAGGATGGACTAGCTGGCAAGAGTTTTGCACGTGTGCCAAGACGTGGTTCGGCAAAACTCAAGGATACCAGGAGAGGCTTCAAGCAGAGGCACAGGCACGCACACAGGGACCAAATGAGTCGATACGCGTTTATATCACAAGCCTGCAAGGTATTATGCGCAGGATGGTGCCGAAGCCTAGTGTATCACAGCAGCTTGATGTGATATACCACAACATGCTGCCTGCTATAAAGAGAATACTGCAGCGGAAAGACTACAGCACTGTAGAACAAATTCTAGAAGCAGCTGTTGATATAGAAGCCACCATCGAGAGCGAGGCGCTATATAGACCCCCTCCACCTCCCGCAGTCTCACTGTTGCCGGAATCGGTTTCTAAGCCAGATCTCTGTCCTCATAGCTCCAAGGCCAAGGTAGCGGCTTTGGGAGCAGAGGTAACGGGGGAAGAGCCGCTGAACCTAGCAGCGATAATTCGCTTGCTCGACGAGCGATTTAAGAAAGCTTTTCAGAATAAGTGCTCGACAAGGTCACCACAGCGGCGAAAGAATTACCGCAGTGCCAGCAGAGGGCGTAATAGAAGTCCAAAGAAAAAGGACAAAGAGACTAGCCCACCAAGCAAGGAAAGTCCAAGGTCGGGAAATAAGTCAAGAAGCCCCAACAAACCAAAGACAAACACCTACAAAGACGTAGAGTGTTTTAACTGCGGTAAAAAGGGCCATATCGCCAGGATGTGTAGACATCAGTCGGGAAACGCCAAAAAGGTGACGTAGGCGAGGCCCTCACATCTCTGAGGAGGGCGCAGCATGAGACTGGGACTAGTTCAGCGCGCCAGGCCTCGCCGGATGATTTCGATCTGATGATCGAAAAGCTAGCCAAGGATAGCAATGAGGCGCAACCCAACCTAAATGGCGATGAGTCACGCTATTGGGTAAAAGTTGGGATTGGAGAATTCCACGCTAGGTTTACAAATAGCCAGCGCTTGTGGGCGCAAGTTACGCCCGTGCCAAGGTCGACAAGCACAATGCGCAAATGGACAGACTTCAACGATTGTGGGTACAGTAGACCTGCCATTTGAAGTCGAGGGAGTCCAGAGAGAAGTAACGGTAGCAATAATGCCAGATGCAGTCGAGAGCTGCCTAGTCGGAGCAAACTTCGGCAGACTCTTTGATGCAGTACACGACCCAAACGAGGGAGTGTTATACTTGAAGCGTGAAAGGAAAATAGTACAGCTTCAACTGGCAACGCTTGGAGTTACAGGTGTGCTCAATATAGCCGCAGTAGGTTTAGCGAGGATTACGGAGGACGAACGCGCTAAGCTGAACAGACTTTTGGCTAGGATGAAACCAGCCCAGCCGAATGCGCTAGGTCGCACTCAGCTGATTGAGCATGACATCGACATTGGTACTGCTAGGCCCATAAAACAGAAATATTACCCGGTGTCGAGGATGATGGAAGAGGAAATGCACCGCCAGGTACATGAGATGCTGGAGGCGGGCATTATTGAACGAGCAACAAGTGGTTGGTCTAGCCCCGTGGTTTTGGTGCGCAAAGATAATGGAAAGTTTCGTTTTTGCGTTGACTTTCGGAAAGTAAATGCGCTATCAAAAGCTGATGCTTATCCTTTGCCGAACATGGATGATATACTGCGTAAACTGCAGAAAGCGAAGTATATTTCGACACTGGATCTCAGTAATGCGTATCATCAGATACCGCTCAAGATGGAAGCGAGACCAATCACACCGTTTACGGTTCCAGGTTTAGAATTGTTCCAATTGAAGCGCATGCCTTTTGGTTTAGCCTACGCAGGAGCGTCATTCCACAGGCTAATCGATGAAGTTATCGGACCAGAACTTCAGCCATACGCTTATTCATACCTCGATGACATAATTGTGGTCACAGAGACGTTCGAGGAACATATCAAGTACCTAGGAAAGGTCTTGACAAGAGTGAAAGAGGCAGGCCTAGTAATCATGCAAGATAAGAGTGTCTTTTACCAAGGTGAGGTCAAGTACCTAGGCCTCCTAGTCAATCATGACGGGTTTCGGCCTGATCCAAGTAAGATAGCCCCGGTAGTGGACTATCCGGCACCGAAAAACTTGAAACAGCTAAGGCGATTCTTAGGAATGGCGTCATGGTATCGCAAGTTTTTAAAAGACTTTGCGAGCATCGCTGAACCTCTTTTTGCATTGACCAAGAAGGGAAGGAAGTTTGAGTGGAGTGAAGCACAACAAGATGCTTTCACAAAGATTAAAGCGCAGACGGCGTCAGCGACAATCTTACATCGACCAGACTTCAACGCACAGTTCGTCGTGCAAACAGATGCTAGCGATACCGGCTTAGTCGCCGTATTCATGCAAATTGTAGACGGCGAAGAAAGAGTGTTAGAATGGCTGAAGGTAACTACTCTGTAACGGAGCGGGAATGCCTAGCTGTGATATGGGCGATAAGGAAGTTTAGACCTTATATCGAAGGATATGAATTTAAAGTCATAACTGACCATAGCAGTTTGCGCTGGCTATGTAACCTGGGAAATCCAACTGGGAGATTAGCTCGTTGGGCTTTGGAAATGCAAGGACATAGTTATACAGTGGAGCATAGGAAAGGCTCACTGAACGCCGTACCAGATGCCTTATCAAGGATGTACGAAGACAGCGCGGTACCAATTTCGGTGGTCAAATGGGCCAATGAGACTCAGGATGAGTGGTACCAGGTAAGGGTCAGGTGGGTACAAACCAGACCGCAAGATGTACCCCGATTCAAACTTCATGGGGGACAATTGTATACTTATCGCCCAGACAAAAACTCGCCACCCTCGATTGAAGACGACGAGGCATGGAAAATCGTAGTACCGTGCGAGAAGCGCGAAGAGGTGTTACATGAGTACCATGATGAACCATCAGCTGGTCACCAGGGACGGGAGAAGACGTACGCTGGAGTAGCCATGTACTATTACTGGCCGAAAATGTATAGCGACGTCGAGCAATATGTACGACAGTGCATGGTCTGCCAACAGACTAAGGTTCAACAGCGTCCTCCAGCTGGACTTATGGGACGTAGGATCATCACGAGGCCATGGCAAATGGTGGCTAGTGATATGATGGGTCCTAAACCCAAAACGGTACATGGGAACGAATATATCTTCGTATTCGAAGATCTGTTTACTCGATGGGTTGAGTGTATTCCCGTAAAGCGAGCAAACGATCCTACCATAGTAAAACACCTAGAGGAAAGGATAGTTTTGAGGTATGGCGCTCCAGAAGTATTTCTCTCAGATAACGGTACGGAGTTTAAAAACCATGTCGTAGACAGATATCTGGAGTCGATCGGTGTCAAACATGAAACAACGCCGGTGTACCATCCTCAAGCTAATCCAGTGGAGCAAGTCAATAAGACGGTAACCAGTAGGATATGAGCGCTCATAGACGAAAACCATTCCAAATGAGCACTTGAGCGAAATTATCTTCGGATATAACACAGTTCCGCATTCAGCAACTGGGGTTAGTCCATCGATGATGTTATATGGCAGGCAACCACCAAACCCGGCATCTGCCAGGCGCAGCCAAGATATAGCGGCTGCGGAGGAGTTACAAAATAGTGCATACGCCGACTGGTTGAACCGCATGAAAGGGCTGAGCCAAGTGCATGAGAATGCAGCTGAACGAGCCAAGTGCGAGCAAGAGCGACAAGCTGGATACTACGACGCTCGATGCAGAGAGGCGGAGTTCAAAGTCAACAACTTGGTGTGGAAACGCAATTATGTGCTTTCTTCCGCAGCGGATAAACGGTCAGCCAAGTTCGCTCTACCATATGTTGGACCATACAGGATTATAGATGTCTTGGGCACCAACACGTATCGTTTGAAGGACGAAGAAGGACAGGTGATAGACTTGGTCCATGCCAATCAACTCGAACGATTTTATCCGGCAAGGGCAATATCTCGAGAAGAGGGATCTAGGGAAGTTAGAGCAAACATGCGACGGGAACTGCGAGCGAGTTAAGACCGCTCTGGGGACGACCAGAGTGGCAATGCGCGTAACGATAGATCGCAGCACAGCGGTGCTCAACGTGTGAGCCCCCCTCAGTGTACCGCGGAGCGTCAAGGTGACGACGTAGGAGACTCGGCCCCGTCATCTCGTAGGTTGCGCGGGCAACGCAACACTACGCTGCAGATGGATGGGAGATCCAGTTACAGGGCGGCCAAGAGCCAGGCCGCGCGGTAGGCCTCGGAATGCCCAGTAGCCGCTGACCGAGGCTAGTGCGACAGGCACGGCTAAGAGAAAGCCTGGTCGGCCTAAGGGCTCACGCAACCGTGCGAGGTATGCAGAATAATTTGTATTTCTGTTTCAGGATGGATTCTGGGGATTGGGACGGTGCCCTCAGCAGGATGTTCAAGGAGGCCCGCCTACCGGCGGACTCCATCACAGACGAGGAGGTCCTCATGGACCTCGACCACCTGACGGAGGAGGAGGGCCAACCGAGGAGGGACTGGGCGGAGGAGGTTCGGGAGGATGAGCTCCTGGTGACGTCTCCGAACGTCATAGACAACCAGCCGCCGGAGGAAGATGGTGAGGCTCCGCCGCGCCGCCTACGATTCGCAGGCCTGCCCATCTCGGCGCGGTTGGAGTACGCCCAGTCCGTGGAGCCAGCACCATCTGCGCCTGCTCCGGATACTGCCTCAGGCGAGGTAGAGGAGTGGGCCGAACTACAGCCAATGATCGAGGAGGCGATCGAGGCGAACCTGGAGGCTCGCAGGCTGGCACGAGAGGCCTTTAGGCTCCACGATAGCGTCGTACGCTAATATGGAATGGCCTTCCAGCAGCACTCGAAAGCCTGGGTGCGGCTTATTGAGGAGAAAAAGGCCGCGATGAAGGCCGTAGATCAGTCGCGCCGCAATAGGAGACCTGAGGGCCAAAGAGTGGGCCTGAAGGTAGTGCCCCGTCCAGGAGCCATCGCAAGGCGCGCGAAGAGGCTCGGAAGCGGCGTGCTCAGGAGGAGCAGAGCCGCGCAACCCGAGTCCTTAAAGAAGCCGAGGCGGCTTTGAAGAAGGTCCGGGCGTGGAAGTTGCTCTCCGACAAGAACGCGGCCAGAGGCGAAGTTCTCCGAGGGGTCAGGCCAGGGGCGGGCAGGCGACCCCGGACCGATGCGCGTTCGGAGAGCACACCACAATCAGAGAGGCCTATGCGCTCTGCAGGTGGTGACTCTACTCGGCGTGGCCGGTCTGGGAATCGGGAGCACGTCTCTCCCGTGAACCGGCGGACGACGCCGGTCGTGCGGCGCAGCAGGTCTCGAACTGGGACGCGGGGACCATCAGTGGACAGACGTGAGGAATACCCCAGGGGATCAAAGAGGCGCCAATCCAACCTCTCCCGTTCCAGGTCTAGGAGAAGGCGCCAGAGATCTAGCAACAGGGGGAACGCCCCACCATCACCAGCCCGTCCGCATAGAGTGGGGACAACGAAACGAAGCTGCTTCGTTTTGGGGGGGGGGGAGGGATATAAGGGACGGTGAGACGCGCACGTCGGCGCAGATAGCCAAAACGCGGGAAGGCCGGTAAAGGACTCGACATTTGAGGAAAACTCGAGTGAGTTAGCTTTTGACCGCGTACGCAGTTCGTTACGCGCGCGAGAGCAACAGCAACGGTAACAGCAGCCAGAGCAGCCATAGCAGCTACAGTAGGAGAGGCAGCAACGGCAGCAACTGCAGCACAGCGGCAACCGCAGCAACCACTGCTCCTCATCTATCACCGCAACAGCACCACGGCGAGGTCAAGAAGGAGACTCTCTAGCCCGAGGACGACGAAGATCACCGCAACGATAATAGGATTCAATTTCTATTAAGTTATGCGCGATCGACTGACGAGGCCTTTCGCCCTGTCGCTGATCTGCTCGTGTATTTTGTGGCCTTCTCGCGACGCGAAATCGCGAAACACGTGGAAGCACTTTTACTGAATAAACACTATTCTACATCTGGATCGGTCGACTACTTATTTGATTAGCGTCCTGATTACTTTTCCTATTCAAACCACCGAATACCGCCGCCTTCGCGGGCACTACACAGGAGTGTAGTGCATACTGAGCACCGGAGCATCGTCGCAGGTAAGCGACCACACGAGCGAGTTTAGCCTGTCGCAAAAGCAAAGTGCAAGAGAACTTAGCATTTGTACGGGGTACATAGGCTGTTGGCCGCGTAGAAACCACCCCGTTACATACTCAAACAGTATTTAATGACTTACAGTCTTATATTATAGAACAAGTATTCTTGTTTATAATCCAGCTCTAAAACTTAACAGAAAAGATCAAGTTATAATAACAAGACTATGTATTGGATCCACCAAAATCTCTTACCAATATATAATAGAAAAAAAAAGTCAAGAACTCTGCGACAGCTGCAATGTACCAATTACTGTCAAACACATCTTAATAGAGTGCAGCAAATACTCAAGCGAAAGAAAAAAATTCAAAATGAATAACAAACTAACAGATTTACTGTCCCAATCCCATCAGTGCATTACTACTATTAAATTCCTTAAAGAAATTAATTTAATTAAATTAATATAATATAATCCTACACTTATGCTCTACTGACAATCGATTGTATCTATAAGTCCATATATATATCTATGTATTTTCTCTTATAAAAACTGCACAATAGCGTATAATACAAACCTCAAAATAACCATTTTGTAACTATCAAATATATTTAACAAACTTCTGTAACTCATTGACATATATCTATAGTCGTTGTACCTTGTAATATATACTATTGTAAACAACCATTATTTTCTGTAATCAACAACCTTTTGTAATCAAGCATTATATCTGTTAAACAATCAATATGTTATTATATTTTGTACATACCAATGTAATGCATATGGCCGTTAATACCCGTAAGGGGGATGCGAATAAATGAATAAAAAAAAGAAAAGTATTCTTATACCATGAAGAAGCTATAATACTGTCAGAGGATTTATATTTACTGTTTTCTCTTTGATAATCAATAATAACATCACTAGCTGATCGTCCACAACATGATATAAATACGTATGTTGAAATAATACTTCTAAACCATTTTGAATTTGAGCAAATTCTAGGAGCGTGGGACTAAATAACCTATACGTTTTCATCAGTCACATACTGCCCTCAGTCGCTGCGAAAAATTTTCATTTGAGTGTTGATTACCGAACAGTTTAACAGTCATATCTTGTATTGTGTAATATCTTATAAGTACTTTTATTTATTTAGATAAAAGTTCAAATATTATTGATAATTATAAAAGTTCTATCGATTAAAACTTTATTTGTAATGGGTAAACGAACTAATTCAGATCGCGAGGATATTAACAGCAAACGGATAAGATTATCTGCAAACATAACTTTTAAACAACTGGAAGAAAAATTGTCAAGGTAATTATTTTATATCATCCTTATATATGATTCAAGCATATTATAATTCATTCAAATAAATTTTGCTCAAATAGGGTAGACTGTTTAATAAATAAATAAAACTATTTTATGATTTTTGGTATAATTTTATATTTATTTTAACGTACTTTAGTATGAAGTATTATTCAATTTTCATTTTTATATTATGATTTATTAAGTTTGTAACAGGGTGGTTTTTAGGCGGCTATCTGCCTATGTACCCCGTACAAATGCAAAGTCCTCCTGCACTTTGCTTTTGCGAGATGCTGTACTCGCTCGTGTGGTCGCCTACCTGCGACGATGTCCCGGTGCTCAGTATGCACTACACTCCTGTGTAGTGCCCGCGAAGGCGGCGGTATTCTGCGGTTTAAATAGGAAGAGAGATCGGGACGACGATCAAATGAACACACTACCGATTCTAATAAAAAGGCGTTTGTTCAGTTAAGCAATCCGGCGTCCGTGTTGCGCGTATTCGCGTCGCGATAAGGCCACAAAATATACCGGAATAGCAACTGGGGCCAAATGCCTCGCCAGTCGATCGCGCATAAAACAAAAGGAAATCAGATCCTACTTTTTGTCGCGATGATCCTTGTCGTACGCTGGCCAGGGAGTCCTCTGCTCGACCTTGCCGTCTTCCTGGGCCGTAGTAGCGTTAGTTGCTGCGGTTGCTGCCGTTGCTGCTGTTGCTGCTCAAGATGCTGCTTTTGCTTCTAGGGCTGCTGTTGCTGCTAGGGCTGCTGTGCTGCGGTTGCTGCTAGGGCTACTGTCTTTGCTGCTGCTGTAGCTATAACTTTTGGCGCGCGTCGTCAGTACTACTCACGAGTGCGGTCAAAAGTTAACTGTCTCGAATTTCCCTCGAATTGCGAGATCTCTACCGGCCTTCCCGCGCTTTGGCTCCCCGCGCCGACGTGCGCGTCTCGCCGCCCGTTACAACCTCCCCCTAGAACCGAAATATCGCCCCGAATTTGGTTCTACCATACATAGAGGGATAGGGTGGCGCCAAATAACAAACTCCTCATCTGCAACAATAAAAAAATTAAAATTTATTCACAAAAGGGGGCGCCCTGGGCGCCGCCCTAATGAGGGTAGTTGGGACACCGTGAAGCTCGGTTGACTTTCTCGTGGCCACAAACGACATAGCTTCGCTTGGTCGTCCGCACTCCCTGCGGCCGAGCTGGCGACGGTGGAGCTGATCCTCGGCTGCCAGACCTCTGGCGCCTCCTCCTGGACCTACTACGGGACCGGCTGGTTCGACGCCGCTTTGTCCCTCTGTGTTGCTCCTCCCGTTGGTCCCTCGACGGTCCCCACGTCCGTGTGCGGGACCTGCTGCACCGCACGACCGACGTCGTTCGCCGGTTCACGGGAGAGACATGCTCCCGATTCCCAGACCGGTCACGCCGAGTTGAACCACCGCCTGCAGAGCGCGTAGGCTTCTCTGGTTGCGCTGTGCTCTTCGAACGCACATCGGTCCGGGGTCGCCTGCACGCCCTGCACGCCCTGGCCGAACCCCTCGGCGAACTTCGCCTCTGGCCGCGTTCTTGTCGGCGAGCATCTTCCACGCTCGGACCTTCTCCAAAGCCGCCTCGGCTTCCTTAAGGGCCCGGGTTGCGCGGCTCTGCTCCTCCTGGACACGCCGCCGTCGAGCTTCCTCGTGCGCCCGCGCGTTGCTCCGGGATGGGGCACTACCTTTGGGCCCACTCTTTGGCCCTCAGGTCTTCTATGACGGCGCGACTGATCGACAGCCTTGAGTGCCACCTTCTTCTCCTCGATCAGCCGCGTCCAGGCTTTCGAGCGATGCTGGAAGGCCGATCCATACTGGCGCACGGCGCTATCATAGCGCCTAAAGGCCTCTCGTGCCAGCCTGCGAGCCTCCAGGCTTGCCTCGATCGCCTCCTCGATCGCTGGCCGTAGCTTGGACCACTCCTTCTCCACCTCACTTGAGGCAGTCTCCAGAGCAGGTGATGATGGTGCTGGGTCGATGGGCTGGGCGGACTCCAACCGCGCCGAGATGGGCAGGCCTGCGAATCGTAGGCGGCGCGGCGGAGCCTCACCGTCCTCCTCCGGTTGTTGGCTGATAGTGGTACTCGGGGGCGTTGTCAGGAGCTCATCCTTCCGAGTCTCCTCTGCCCAGTCCCTTCTCGGTTGGCCCTCCTCCTCCGATAGGTGGTCTAGCTCCATGAGGACCTCCTCGTCCGTGAGAGAGTCCGCCGGTAGGCGAGACTCCTCAAACATCCTGCTGAGGACACCGTCCCACTCTCCAGAATCCATCCTGAAACAGAAATACAGATTATTCTGCCTACCTAGCATGGTTGTGTGAGCCCTTAGGCCGGCCAGGCTTTCTCTTAGCCGTGCCTGTCGCACTAGCCTCGTTCATCGGCTGTGCTGGCACCGGTAGAGTCGCGTGCTGGGCCTTCCGAGGCCAGCCGCGAGGCCTGGCTACTGGCCGCCCTGTAACTGGACCTCCCATCTGTTGCGTAGCGTTGCATTGCCCGCGCAACCTACGAGGGGACGGGGTCGAGTCTCCTACGTCGTCACCTTGACGCTAAGTGATACTTTGATGGGGGCTCACACTTCGAGCACCGCTGTGCTGCGATCTATTATTACGCGCATTGCCACTCTGGTCGCCTCCAGAGCGGTCTTCGCTCGCTCGCAGTTCCCGCCGCGTGTCTGCTCTAACCTCCCTAGGACAGTCTGCATTACCTGCTACAGTCTCCTCTTCTCGAGATATTGCCCTTGCCGGATAAAATCGTTTGAGTTGATCGGCATGGACCAAGTCTATCACTTGTCCTTCTTCGTCCTTCAAACGATACGTATTGGTGCCCAAGACATCTATAATCCTGTATGGTCCAACATACGATGGGGCGAACTTGGCTGACCGTTTATCCGCTGCGGAAGAAAGCACATAATTGCGTTTCCATACTAAGTCGTCGACTTTGAACTCCGCCTCTCTGTGTCGAGCGTCATAATATCCAGCTTGTCTCTCTTGCTCGCGCTTGGCTCGTTCAGCTGCATTCTCATGCACTTGGCTCAGCCCTTTCATGCGGTTCAACCAGTCGGCGTATGCACTATTTTGCAACTCCTCTGCAGCCGCTATATCTTGGCTGCGCCTGGCAGATGCCGGGTTTAGTGGTTGCCTGTCATATAACATCATCGCTGGACTAACCCCAGTTGCTGAATGCGGAACTGTGTTATATCCGAAGATGATTTCGCTCAAGTGCTCATCCCATTTGGAATGGTTTTCGTCTATGAGCGCTCGTATCCTACTGGTTACCGTCTTATTGACTTGCTCCGCTGGATTAGCTTGAGGATGGTACACCGGCGTTGTTTCCTGTTTGACACCGATTGACTCCAGATATTTGTCTACGACATGGTTTTTAAACTCCGTACCGTTATCTGAGAGAAATACTTCTGGAGCGCCATACCTCAAAACTATCCTTTCCTCTAGGTGTTTTACTATGGTAGGACCGTTTGCTCGCTTTACGGGAATATACTCAACCCATCGAGTAAACAGATCTTCGAATACGAGGATATATTCGTTCCCATGTACCGTTTTGGTTCAGGACCCATCATATCACTAGCCACCATTTGCGATGGCCTCGTGATGATCCTACGTCCCATAAGTCCAGCTGGAGGACGCTGTTCTACCTTAGTCTGTTGGAAAACCATGCACTGTCGTACATATTGCTGGACGCCGCTATACATTTTCGGCCAGTAATAGTACATGGCTACTCGAGCGTACGTCTTCTCCCGTCCCTGGTGACCAGCTGATGGTTCATCATGGTACTCATGTAACACCTCTTCGCGCTTCTCGCACGGTACTACGATTTTCCATGCCTCGTCGTCTTCAATCGAGGGTGGCGAGCTTTTGTCTGGGCGATAAGTATACAATTGTCCCCCATGAAGTTTGAATCGGGGTACATCTTGCGGTCTGGTTTGTACCCTCCTGACACTTACCTGGTACCACTCATCCTGAGTCTCATTGGCCCATTTGACCACCGAAATTGGTACCGCGCTGTCTTCGTACATCCTTGATAAGGCATCTGGTACGGCATTCAGTGAGCCTTTCCTATGCTCCACTGTATAACTATGTCCTTGCATTTCCAAAGCCCAACGAGCTAATCTCCCAGTTGGATTTCGCAGGTTACATAGCCAGCGCAAACTGCTATGGTCAGTTATGACTTTAAACTCATATCCTTCGATATAAGGTCTAAACTTCCTTATCGCCCATATCACAGCTAGGCATTCCCGCTCCGTTACAGAGTAGTTACCTTTAGCCGGGGAGAGGGTACGGCTAGCAAACTCTAACACTCTTTCTTCGCCGTCTACAATTTGCATCAATACGGCGCCTAAGCCGGTATCACTAGCATCTGTTTGCACGACGAACTGTGCGTTGAAGTCTGGTCGATGTAAGATTGTCGCTGACGCCGTCTGCGCTTTAATCTTTGTGAAAGCATCTTGTTGTGCTTCACTCCACTCATACTTCCTTCCCTTCTTGGTCAATGCAAAAAGAGGTTCAGCGATGCTCGCAAAGTCTTTTAAAAACTTGCGATACCATGACTCCATTCCTAAGAATCGCCTTAGCTGTTTCAAGTTTTTCGGTGCCGGATAGTCCACTACCGGGGCTATCTTACTTGGATCAGGCCGAAACCCGTCATGATTGACTAGGAGGCCTAGGTACTTGACCTCACCTTGGTAAAAGACACTCTTTTCTTGCATGATTACTAGGCCTGCCTCTTTCACCCTTGTCAAGACCTTTCCTAGGTACTTGATATGTTCCTCGAACGTCTCTGTGACCACAATTATGTCATCGAGGTATGAATAAGCGTATGGCTGAAGTTCTGGTCCGATAACTTCATCGATTAGCCTGTGGAATGACGCTCCTGCGTAGGCTAAACCAAAAGGCATGCGCTTCAATTGGAACAATCCTAAACCTGGAACCGTAAACGGTGTGATTGGTCTCGCTTCCATCTTGAGCGGTATCTGATGATACGCATTACTGAGATCCAGTGTCGAAATATACTTCGCTTTCTGCAGTTTACGCAGTATATCATCCATGTTCGGCAAAGGATAAGCATCAGCTTTTGATAGCGCATTTACTTTCCGAAAGTCAACGCAAAAACGAAACTTTCCATTAGCTTTGCGCACCAAAACCACGGGGCTAGACCAACCACTTGTTGCTCGTTCAATAATGCCCGCCTCCAGCATCTCATGTACCTGGCGGTGCATTTCCTCTTCCATCATCCTCGACACCGGGTAATATTTCTGCTTTATGGGCCTAGCAGTACCAATGTCGATATCATGCTCAATCAGCTGAGTGCGACCTAGCGCATTCGGCTGGGCTGGTTTCATCCTAGCCAAAAGTCTGTTCAGCTTAGCGCGTTCGTCCTCCGTAATCCTCGCTAAACCTACTGCGGCTATATTGAGCACACCTGTAACTCCAAGCGTTGCCAGTTGAAGCTGTACTATTTTCCTTTCACGCTTCAAGTATAACACTCCCTCGTTTGGGTCGTGTACTGCATCAAAGAGTCTGCCGAAGTTTGCTCCGACTAGGCAGCTCTCGACTGCATCTGGCATTATTGCTACCGTTACTTCTCTCTGGACTCCCTCGACTTCAAATGGCAGGTCTACTGTACCCACAATCGTTGAAGTCTGTCCATTTGCGCATTGTGCTTGTCGACCTTGGCACGGGCGTAACTTGCGCCCACACGCGCTGGCTATTTGTAAACCTAGCGTGGAATTCTCCAATCCCAACTTTTACCCAATAGCGTGACTCATCGCCATTTAGGTTGGGTTGCGCAAATGTTGAGAGAGGAAAATACAAATAGCAAGGTGACCCAATATGGAAATCCCTAGCCCGAGAAAAACAAGGGAATATGCGAGTATATAAAGCCCGGGAGCAAAGGGTAATCGTCGTCAGATCAGTCAGTAATCTCTCGCAGAACGTTACTCTGCTCGTCGCCAGACCACTCATATAAAAATTAGCATCACGCAGTATACGCTACTTGTGCGTTGCGAAAATAAGAGTATCGGACTTAGTCGCTCAGTCGAGCAAGTGCATCCATCGGCATTTTTCCGAATATCACCCCCCTGCTGAAAAGAAGAAGCAACAGAGGCAGTTGACTCCTTACGATCTACACTACGCATATCGAAAGGACGAGCCGTCACATCTGGTGCATCTGGCCACCGCTGTAACCTGAACCACCGAGCCTAGGCTGGAAGGCGCCAAGGATTGACAGCTGCAGACACTCAAGAATCTCTTCACACATATATACAAACAGCCACGCACACTCACACATTAAGGTACTTTCTCTTTTCATAGAAATAAACGTGTGTCGATTTTAAAAGAAATAATGTATAGTTTAAGTGACTTCGTATCCGGCTCCCTTCCCCGGTAGGCAGTGACCGCGTCCGCGGTAGCCAAAAGGGATTTCCTATCATTCATTCATTTAATCATTTAAATTATTATAACTTTCACGTAACGTGGAGTTCGACTATTAAGGTAGGAATTCATGTAAATGTATTAATGTGTTAGATTTTGTAATTTATAATCTGGACGTAACACAGTCTGTCATCGATGGGTGCCTTTTGTTTATTTATAAATAATTATAAATAATTTTAAAAAAAGCTATATCCCGCATACGATGCCAGCCCTCCCCCCTTTTACCCAAGCAGACCCGATCGCGACTCTCTCTCTCTTTCTCTCTCTCTCTCTTTCGCTGTTTACTCCATACCGGCCCCGAGCTCGAACGGACGTGCGCGACTCTCGCTATACCAGCCCGTAGCCCCCCCCTCTCCTTTTACACTATAGTAGCCCGTGAGCTCTGGCGCGGTGGCTCCCGCCTCTGATGTACCGGACCTGCTTCTCTCTCCCCTCTCTACGCCATACTCCCCTCTCTACGCCATACTCACGCGCGTCCGCCAAAGCTGCCGTCTACCTGCCATTTACCTGCAGTTTGTCTTTTATTGCCCTTGCCCCGGCTCTGATCCTTTCTGCGTTTTAATAATATATAACCTGTATGATTTCCTACTACACGGTGCCGCAAAGCCTACTCTAAATTTCACCTTTGGGGTTTATTGAAGGGATTTGTACACATTAAAAAATAGAGAAATTGTTTGCTCGATACAATCTTATATTTATTAAATGAGACAGTAAAAATTGAATACATGATATATTTATGTATGTATGTGTGTGTGTGGGATTTTTTTTTTTTTTTTTTTTTTTTTATTGGAGAAAGAGGTTGGAGGGAAAAATCTTAATAGACCATGACATGGCCTGAGCCACCGTGTGTTGGATTCTCACCAACTAAAACCCTTCGTTTTGCGACCGAATATAGAATCCAATTGCAACCCAAATCCTCTTCGTTCTCCTTACCGATTTCTCGGTGAGGAGGGCCAAGCTCCGTCTTCAGTGCCTTTTTCCCCCGCGGTACCACGGTCAAGTATTACATCGCGGGGGGGCATAGGGACATTGCCCTTGTCTCCTTGATGTGATTGTCATTCCTTATGCGTCCATATCTAGTAAATCTACTATTGTACTTCATTATAGGCTGCCGTCTACTTCTTACCGCATCGTCCGGTCGTCAGCTTCTTGCAGCATCTCTCGTCTTCTTCTCTCTTCGTCGCCCCTCACTTTCTTGAGGATGACCGCGGCGTAGTACTCACCACGTGCCAGCCCTCAGCGGTGGCGAACATAGCTACCATAATAGACTCAGGAGTTGCTCTGGTCTGGAGGTAGCGTTCAAACTCTTCACGCTCCTGCTGGTAACGCGAGCAGTAGCAAAAAACGTGCTCAGCGTCCTCGCACATGTCCAAACATGCTGGGCAGTCGGAACAGTCTTCTAAATTAAATCTACACAGGTATGCTCGATAGCATCCACGTCCCGTCAAAAATTGCGTGAGGTAGTAGTTTAGTTCCCCGTGTCTTCTTGTGATCCAGTCTTCAATCTTTGGTATAAGTCGGTGCGCTGCCACTCAGCTACTGTTTGATCTCTGGCAGCGTTCCAGATTTCTGCCTTTGTTCTATCGCTGTTCTCCTGTTTTGCCATGTATATGGCCTTCCTCTCTAGTGCTAAGAAGTCGATGGGTGGCATGTTTGCCACGACGCTTATTGCATCGTCCGATACCGTGCGGTAAGCAGACGCTACTCTTAGCGCACTCCGCCTATACACGGATGACAGGTTTCGCGCATGGGCTTTCATTGCCATTGCATCTGCCCGAATTGGTGCCCCGTACAGCATAATCGATGTACTGACACTTGCTAACAGCTTCTTTTTCTTCTGAGTAGCTCCACCGACATTCGGCATGAGCCGAGATAGAGCAGCCATCGTTCTTGACGCTTTTTCACCTGCTAATTCAAGATGCTGTTTAAACGTCAACTTTTCGTCTATAGTAACGCCCAAATACTTGATAGTCGATTTAGAAGTTATCTCATGGCCGTCTATCATTAGGGCGATCGTCTCCATTTTCTTCCTGCTAGATATCAGGATCGTCTCGGTCTTGTGTCCAGCGAGTTCAAGTCCCGTTTCTCTCAGCCACCTCTGGATGGTGGTGATCGCTTCATTGGTGATTTCAGCGACGTCTTCTTTTTCCTTCCCTACTACTACAAGAGCTATGTCGTCTGCGAATCCTACTACCATAGCCTCCCGCGGGAGTTGTTGTCTCAACACTCCGTCATACATAATGTTCCACAATGGCGGGCCCAGTACTGATCCCTGTGAAACACCTGCCGTGACCTTGTAGGTTTCAATGCCGCAATCCATTTCGTACAGTAAAGTTCTGTCCTTCAGATAGTCGGCCATGATCCTCCTGATGTAGGTGGGCACCTCAAGCTTTTCAAGCGCTTCATGTATCTTCGTCCAATTTGCAGAGTTGAATGCTTTTTTGACATCCAAAGTAATAACTGCACAGTACTTCTTTGTTCCGCCCTTCCACCGTTTTCCACTGATGGCTGCTCGGGCTGTGTTTACCACTAAGCCGATCGCGTCCAAAGTAGATCGGCACTTCCGAAAGCCATATTGGTGCTCGGCAAGCCCCTTGGTCTCTTCGATTATGCACTCCATCCTGCTGCTGATAATGCGCTCCAGTATTTTTCCTTGAGTGTCCATCATACATAATGGTCTGTACGATGTCTCCCCTCCGGGCGCTTTGTTACCCTTAGGTAGCAACACAAGTCGCTGCTTTTTCCAGTTCGTCGAAAATCTCCCTTCTGCTAGGCATGCATTGTAGAGGCCAACAAATTCTTCAGGTTTAGCCTCGATGGCATGCTTCAGCGCCACATTTGGTATGCCGTCCGGACCGGGAGCCTTATTGTTTCCTACCCTCTTGCTTGCTACGAGTAGCTCCTCAACTGTAATTGGAGGTATATCTTCTTCCCGCACTTCCTCTGCTATAGCATATGGTGCCTCCGGTTGACTTGGAAAAAGTGTTGTCACTACCCTCTTTAGTACCTCTGGGCACTTTGGTGGGGGTATATAGCTTCCTTTGAGTGTCTTCATAACTGTTTTATAGGGCCTGCCCCATGGATCTTTATTGACCTCTTCTAGCAGCTCACTATGACATCTCTGCTTGCTTTCACTGATGCACTTCTTGAGGGTGCACTTGGCTTTTTTCATTCTTCTGCTGCATTCTTCTACAGCTTCGCTTCCAATACCGGTCCGGTAAAACTTTTTCCTTGCCCGTTGCTCAAGCCTTCGTGCTCGGTGGCAGGCGGAACGCGCTGATCTAATCTTCTCGTTCCACCAATATACTGGTGCCCATCTTTGATTGGGTACTTTTCTTGGCATAACTGCGTCACAGGCTCGGGTGAGCCATTTTGTCATTTGTTCAGCCTTATGTTCTGCTGATCCCGTCAGTTGGATATTTCCTAACATCATCAGAAATAGTTCCTTGTCGTACTCCTTGGCTTTCCATTCCATTTTCGTACTTATAGGGTTAATACAGTGTACCATGTTTTGTGTGCCCAGCTCCATTATAATGGCGTGGTGATCACTATTAGTAAAGTGGTCGCTTACGGTCCATTTACTCACCACTTTTACCAGAGATCTACTAACAAATGTTAAGTCGATCACTGATTCAGCGTCCACCTTTTTATAGGTTGGTACGTTGCCTTCGTTCACCAGCACCAAGTCCAGAAGTGTGAATGCCTCTAGTAGGGCCTGTCCTCTTCTATTGGTTTTTCGGCTGCCCCATTCAACCGCCCATGAGTTAAAGTCCCCAGCTATAATAGCTGGTTTTTTAGCCCTGACATCTCGTACTAGCCGGTCCAAGAACTGCTGAAACTGACCATTGGCGCACTGGGTGGGGCATAACAGCTGTATACCTGTATACCCTCAATCTTTGCGCTGGCAAAACCTGCTTCTTTGACTTTCATCCTACTTTGAAAGGTAAGGTCTCTGCACGCCCAAATAGCTGCTTTACCGGAGCCATCGGATTCCCACCTTGGCTGTTCAAGATCTCTGTACTGTTCGCTGATTATAGCAACATCAATCTTCTGCTCACGGACGTACTGACAGAGAACATCCTGTGCTATCTCACAGTGGTTCAGGTTTAACTGTACTATTCTCATCTTCTTTGTTTTGTGGCTTTCACTGCCGCTTGGTACGCTGGGCAATTATAGCTACCTGCGGCATGGTCGCTTTTCTCTACGTCGTCCTTTCCTCCGCAGAGAATGCAGCTGGGCTGGTTTGTGCAGTCTTTCGCTACATGTCCCGCTGAGCCACATTTGTAGCAGCAGCGGCTTCTGTCGTGCTGCTCAATGCAGCTTGCAGCAGTATGGCCGAAGCCCAAGCATTTATAGCACCTGAGCGGGTGGGTGTCTCGCTTTATTGCCCTTATTCGGCAGATAACCCACCCTATCTTTATCTTCTCACCCTTGATAAACTTCTGGGCTATCTGGGCAGGTAGCTGTACTATTGCTTTCTGCGTATCTCCATCAGCTTTACGAAGCGACTTAACCGCCGTAGGTTCCAAATTATGTCCTTCCTCGTTATTTTTGCGTAGTGCGTCCACTATGTCCTCCTTAGTGGTCAGCATGTCAAGATCTTTAATCTCGAAGGCCTCTTCATGATGCAGCGCCCTGATTGTAGCAGTTTCCACTAGTACTGCTTTCACCGCTTCCTGGAGCTCAGCTGTTTCCACCTCCTTGGAACGTCGTAGTTCGAGTAGCAGATCTCCTGCTGTTGTTTTGCGTATTCTATGTACGCTGTTTCCTAACTTTTCTAGGCTAGGCTCTGCCTTCATTTTTTTTAAGATTTCGGCGTAGCTTTTTCCACCCTCGGCCTTGATGACTAAGGCGTCAGGTCTAGGAGGTCTTGCTCTTGCCGTCCTACTTTTTCTGGTGCCTTTTTGGTCTTGGCCACGAGCACCAGTGTTATCCTTCCTGTTTACGCGTTTTTCTTTTTTCTTCTTTGCCTTCCTTGTCACCACCTCTTGCCACGAGTCTTTCTCCCTCTGGCGGACATTGTCGTCGGCTACTCTTCTTGCAGAGCTCGCCCCACTAACGCGGCTAGCCTGCTGTGGTTTCCCCTTGCCGACCGGCTTAGGGGTCACTTCATTCGCCTCTGCTTGGCTAATTGCCCTTTCCAGAAGGCCAGGGGTTGTTTGGGTCACCTTGCCCTTAGTCCCTGGCCGTTGGCACTGCATAAGGTTGTCGTCTGCAGAGCAGAGAGCCCTGTAGCTGGCCCTTATGCTCCGGGCGAGATCCTTAATTTGTTTGTGCACATTGTGTCTGTCCCTGACATAATCGATCAGCTCATCGATTTTGCTGCCAAGGCGATCTAGGTGCACGTTTTTGGAGGTCGCGCTTTCTGCTCGCTTGTCGCCATCTGCGTCTACCTCCATATTCTCTGCCTTCTTTCCTGTAGCATTACCATTGCCTTCCCGTGCCAGGTTACCTACAACGGGGCTGGTTGTGTTGTACATCGAAAGCGTTCTTTCGCCTCTCCCAGATCCAAGGGGTTTATCCCCAAGGAGGCCGGCGTCGACCACCGGGGCTGATACCCGATCGGAATCGACGGCAGGATTAGTAATGCCTGCCTGGGTACTCATATGTTTGAGAACGCTTCTTGATTGATTGTCCTTGCCACCCTAAATACCGGATGTTTCGGTAATTCTAAGCAGTGCTGGGGTGCCGAGGACTTTCGTGGCAGCACCGTTAGCTCCTGTACCCTAGGAAGGGGCCCTTTAACAAAGTGCTAGCATCCGGGCCAGATGCACCTTGGTTTTTTAAGCGAGGTTGTTACTCCTCCCCCTCCTCCTTCCCCACCTCTTGGGTAGTGGGGCCCCGGGCTTGGGGCCGGTGTAGCGGAGTTGTGTGTGTGTGTGTGTGTGTGTGTGTGTGTGTGTAGAACAATGAAGCATATTTACAGCTTAGAAACTATCGATAAGAGATGAATAAAAAAAGTTATACCGGAAACATAATGTCGTACGCATTTTTTGCGATTCTGGCTAAGCCAAACGCATAGATTTCTGTTAAATCTACATCTAAAACGTCGACGCTTACAGTGGCGGAATTTAACTTTGTCTTAACAATTTCGTCTATTTTATATTTATAAAGAGCGTAATATTGTTTGAACGAGTTTACATTTTTCAGAATTTCATGACACACTTCAGCCTCTTCTCTTTCCAAAGCGTCTTTTATATATTCGAAAATTGAGTCCACGCCGCGATTATCTAATCCCGAAAGCTCCTCGAGCTGTTTAAAACGCAAATCGATGCACTCTTTTATCTGTCTTAAGCCAGCGAACGCTTGTTGATGCATAATTATACTAGGCGGACTCTCGTACTTTTTCTGCTTCTTGCACGCAGGCTGTGTAGGTGGATGCTGTTGTGTTTCATCGTCATGGCCGCCGACACTGCTGATGAACTGCTGACCGTTGTGGGTTGTCATTTCTGCTGTAGGTGGTGATGTTGGTGTTGGCCTCTCCTCGATACCGATCGCCCTTGCTCCGAAGCTGTTTGTGAACGTGACATCATGATTTGGAAGAAGGATCTTGCTAGGATTTTCAAAGCCTGGTAGAACGTGAAGGAGTGATTTAGATATGCATCTATAGCCACCATTTGATCTTTGATTACTTCTCAGCTGTGTGTGTCGAGTGTCACATACTTGGCTGACGATCCATTGGCACAAATTTTCAACACTGCTCTGTAGTAACCGCTGTAATACTCCAGGCCTATGGTTGCACGCTTGCAGTTTGATTTGTTGAGCGCGTACGTTGTCGAGTGCAACAAGTTGCACGTGATCGACTTATTTTTCCAAGACTCGGCACTTGGTGCTGCTGATGCTACTGCTGCTGCTGCTGGCGAATCCATTGCAAAGATTTTTTATACACACGCAGTCTACTTAACGAGAGTGTTCTTACGACTGATGGCTGGCGACTACGCCACGACACCTTTATAAAGGACGGAGGGACAAAGAGCTAGTTTCAACGAGTCGCAGTTCTTTCTAGAAACGGCCGTTACAGTATTTACATTCCATATTAAAACGAGACACGTTTTATATCGATAGAAGTTCTTTTGTTTAATGCTACCGTCACAGCTAGTACGTTTGTATAAACTACTCAGATAATAAACATCCGGTCTTGGCTGTGCAGATCTGATTACAGTAACCCCGTCTTGTAGAACTCGTGCGTGGGAATGCGTTGACTCGATGATGGCGATGACGCTTTGTTTTATTTTGCATTCTTTTCATGAGCCTTCGATAAAACTTAACGGCTAATGCCTCATTCTTGACAAAGTCTGATGAAAAAAAACGTAGATATTTTCACAGAGAAATGCCACTACACATATGATACAGAAACATAATGCAGTGTTCGCCACATACTTTAGAGTCGACGCTCTGCACTTGTTTTTTATTCCAGTCAAATCGCGTACAGTTTTTTCTGAGTCAATCAAGATGATGATTTGATACGGGTGCAACTCCGTAGCTGTCAAAGTAAATTCCGTATCCATTTTTATCTATAAAGATGGCAAGCCAGTGTGATCCTGGCTGATCGGACGTGTCGAGATTCATTACAATAGCTGTCGGTGTGGAGAGCAATTTCGGAACGCGATTAGCAGCGTAAACTCCTATTGAATCGGCTTTTAATCCTCTAATAGCTGTGATTATTTGACGCGTATTCATGTTGATGGTGCATCTACGTATTCTTCATCTACCATACCATCTTTTTTCTCGTCAGCTTCTTTTTTAATTCCGTCCACAACGTTACTAGCGCGAAATCTTTCGGGATAGTGATATCTTTCCATCTGCAGCCGATCGTAATCTAATATAGCTTGGTACATTACTTGGCTATTTATCTCGTACGGATCGCTTCGATGAGGACTGGCAACGATTGAGTGTATCCACCTTCTGATTTGATAGGCTCGACGCAGTGCGCAAAAATTTTTCTTGTTCTCGAATTTCTTGATACCATGGGTGGTGCACAGCAAGACGTTAGGGAATTGCACAGAGAGCTCGTCAAACGAAGGAGCACTAAAATCTTCTAAATTGATGATTCTTCGAGCCACTACTTTTTCCAAAAACTTGGCTTTTACCTGAATATACAATAATAATAGCGTTAATAATAAAGAATCATATTAATCAATTAATACGGAAATAGCGAAAATGAGAGGCCAACAAAAAGGGAACAAATACAGTCGCCATTGCGCCGCTATCATATCGATATATAGAAAACGCAATTATAGGACACCACTCTTACACGTGCGCCATATCCAGAGAAACCGATGGGAGAATCGACGTGACATTCATCGAGCATAATCTAGGATTGCTGGTTAAAAAATTAAACCCATTGGAGACCTCTAGCATAACATGGAAAATGATACAGCGAATAAACCTCGATGCATTTTTCTCAGAATAGCAAATTTTATTGAGAATTTGGGGAATATTAAGAACATTTTTTATTCAAGAAAATACAACACAATACGCTAGCTAATTGAGAACAGCGACTAACGTTAACAAGGTAAAAGATATACTGCAAGGCAATGAAACGATACAAAAACCAAGAGTTAAACGAGCATAGTTTTCTGCAGTAGGAAAAATATGCCGCACAATATTCGGTACCCTAGATGAGGAAGCGGGAGAAGAAACCAAGCAACTCATCAGTACCACAGCGAACGACACCAGACAATTAGCAAAATTACTAGCAAACCAGACAGAGCTTATGCATACAGAATTCGGTATACTGCACGACAAGGCCAATGAATTGGAAAATGCTATGAATAATCTACAAAGCAAACAAACAAATCTATGAAAGCAAGCAGAAATGACGGAAACCCTAAATCTACTAGAAGATAACGTATAACAATACGAGTTGCAAATTAAAATCTTTATAAACGCTGTGCTATTTGCTACCCAAGGAATAGTACACCCGAGATTTGACACGCTGTAACAAATAGAAAAGTCAGACGCACCTATCACATATTTAATCAAAATATCCGATATTTCATTCCTGTTTCAAGACATGCATCTAATTTATTCCAAAAGGATAACGCTGCTAGATTACAATTATTACAACCTATATGAAGCATCCGCCCTGACAAACAAACAAAAAATTCAAATGCATTGGATACATTCGCATACATATGGCCAGAGACTCAGTATTTCTCACTAAACCAAGGGCTAGAAGCATACATAGCTATCACTCTGGATGTTCTGAATAAATGCAAAAAACTAAAAAACGTATACATATGCAAAGATACAGAGCCATTTCACGAGATAAACGAGGATACCAGCTGTGAAATAAAAATCAGTACCGGCAGAACTTTTCTTAACCTTTCAGAGCGTAAAATTAAACGCATAAAATCAAGGGACACCTTTTAGATGCGCACTGAAAGGTGTCCCTTGATTTTATGCAAAGATACAAGATGGACCAAACACTTGGGAATTCTCTACAAATAAGAGAGAAAAATTATTTGCTGACTGCAAATGATCAACTGATAAAGCGATAGATATTGAAGGAGTAGGCACGTTGCCCCTGCCACATGGCTGCACCGTACACACCAATACAATGAAACTTGTAGCATCACGCGAGGTCCGCGACAATTATTCTACCTTATTGTTCAATAGAACGGAATTAAACATAGTCTTAAACTTCCATATGAAATAAACAGATAAATAATACAGACGATACGCCATTAGTTCTTATTAAAGATACCTTAGATAAGAAAGCGGTGACAAACTTGTTGAACCTTAGAAGGGAGATGCTAACGTGATCACTAAAAACGGGACGTGATTTCCGCGATGTCATCGATAAAACAAAAAGCTTAGGAGAATACAGGAAAATTTACAGTAGATTTTTAACCCTGCAATCGACGGTAACTTACTCAGGGACTGGCGCGACCATACTTATCATAATAATAGTAATAATATGGAAAATTCTCACTAAAAAGGGGGCCTCTCTACTAATCCGCGATAGACTGATTTTAGAAAACGGGAAAGCTCACACACAAGCCAATGTAGCACCTCCACAAATGTATGAGTCAAGACGACCAGAGATAGTAAGCTAGGCCAAACTATCTTCCGCTGTCACTAACGGGCCTCAGCCTCCCAAACCTACAACAGCTGGCTGCAGCCAGTGGACTAGATGATAAGCTAGTTTTGATGCCAAGGGACTCCATGATAAACCTACATAGGATGGAAATCAAGGGCAACAAAGACAATCACTCAAGACACAATTTAAAATTAAGCAAGAGTAACTTTAAAATTTTTTAAGAAACAGAGATTTGCTAGGTAGATATAATGTACGATAGGGTTACACAGCCTCTGGCGCATTACACAATACATATTAATGTAACAATTACACTTAAGAATATACATTCACAGCAACTGTCAGCTTAACACCTTACGGAGAACAAAACTATGAACTCTTACACGTAACAATATATATATATATATCGTAGCAGGAACGAGAGTGACGGAATAAGGCGACACTGGCAGTGGATAGATCTTGGGAGCACCGGATCGATTCTTGGTCCCGGCGCATTATGAGCGATTTCAGGAAAAGTATTGAAAGGTGCTAGGGACTTAATTTTTTTTAAATGATGGTTGTACTTTTCCGATATAGGGAAAAATATCAGAATATAGTTTTCTAATCATGTCGAGTTGGGGCACCTATGTACGAAATTTGAAGATAACGATATTTTAGTTACTTGTTAATGCATTAATATGCTATCACGTGTGCACACGTCATAAGTTTCTAATTACTATATGAAGACAAGTAGAAGAATGCAGTATGGGTGGCGGCTTTGGCGCCAGCACGGAGCGTCTGCTTCGCGAGCCAGAGGTCCTCCGTTCAAGACCGGGGTTCGTCACTTTTGTATTGCACTCTTCACTCGTAACAATGCCATAAAAATTCATTTTAAAATAATTAGGAATTTTTGAGACATATACTATTTTTTTAATTAATGAATAATTTTATATAAATAAATTTAATTAATGAATAATATTAATAAATCATATACTATTTTTTTAATTAATGAATAATTTTGTTACATTTTTTTACCTACATAACCTAAAAATTCATCTGTTTTGACCTATTGTACTAAGAAACGGGAATCCGGGACTTAAAATTATCATAAATCACGGACCACTAATTTGATTAGCTTCGAATATTATATTCTAATAATAATTCCAAGATGCTAATAAGTCTTGGCATAAGTTTTATCGCAGAAATATGATAAAACACTCTAGACAGATAAGTAGATTAGCATGAATTAAGGATGTATTTAACAGAGCAGTTCATATGAATGACCCAAAACTATCTTTGATGTTCATAGGCAATCGAATGAAATTAGCTAAGAAGCGCATATTCTTTCAAAATGCACAAGCATTGAACTATATAAACGAAACGTAAGTTTATTTACGAAGTTAATTTTGTCATGAGCTCAGAATTATGATTTCATCCTTAATCTATTTTATAGGTATATTATTAACGAAGACGAGTGGGAAGAAGAAAACCAGAACACAAGTGATGGTGAAAGTAATATGACTTATGATAGAATTATCAAATTCTGATGAAGAATCTATAGTGTAATTATGAAATAATAGAAGGTTATTATATTAATTGGAAATAGAATACTTATAGCACTCAGTTATTATTTCGTTGCTAATTGTTACTATATAAGGTATAAATACTATAGCGTTAACATGTAATCTAATAGTCTAGATTACATAATTATTGATGGAGTGATCAGGGTGAAGTAGCTAAATAATTATACAATGCAGAGTTATATTAAAAGTACCGGAGCTTTATTTAAACAACGAAGTAAAACGTAGAAGTGGTAGGGTGTGCTCTAGCACATGTGCATCACTCGGTGGTATGCTCAGAACTAACGCGGTGGGAGCTCGAACGCAGTGAGCGCTCGACCCCGTGCAAGCGCACAGAGCGCAAGCCATGTTCACATCATTGAGGCCCGTCAGACACAGAGTGCCCTTAATACTAACACTCCCTCTCACTCTTGTGTCAGAAATGCTGTATGTCGTCTCTTTGACGTTTAGTCCCATGTCTCTTGGTCTGGGTTGTCTACGCTTCCTGAGTATCTAAAACAAAAGAAAACAACATTTTACCTGTTAATTCAGCATGTAGTTCTCTGGGCAACGCCTTGGTAAAAATATCGGCCAGTTGACCCTTAGAACATATCCATTTTACATCAATGTATCCTCGCTTGACACATTCTTTGATGTAATGTTCTCGTCGCTCAACCATATGGCGCAATCTATTGCCACCATTCACCTTAACGCATGCTAAGGCTGACATGTTATCGTAAAACAATGTCATAGGGTAGAGTCGCGCATTCAACATTATCGAGATTGCTTCTTGGCACGCTTCGCTCATTACAACGTATTCAGCTTAACAAGTCGATAATGCCATGCTTTGTTGTTTATGCGTTCACTGCGCAACAACGTTGCCGAATAGCTTTATCAATAAGCCGCAAGTAGTTAATGAGTCTTTACAGTCCGCTAGACTCGCGTCTGAGTATACGATCATGTTGTCGTCAGTCTCATTATAGACCAACTTTAGATCTCTAGATCCTGACAAGTATTGGAAAACTCTTGTTACCATACTCCATTCTAGTTTAGTCGGATTGACTTGATGTCGACTTAGTACATTGACTGCATAAGAGATGTCGGGTCTCGTTGCATTCGCTAAGTATAACAATGAACCTACTGCTTCTCTGTACAGTCTGTTCGGTACGCTCTCTTGTGAGTCTTCGGATTCCTCCCTCTCTTTTCTAGAACGATCAGCTGAGTCTCTCTGCAGCATGGGAGTATTAACTGGTTTGCATTTATCTAGTCCAAACCGTGAAAGCATTTTCTCTACGAATTTCGTTTGATTTAGAATTATGACTTGTCTATCAAAGTCTCTTTCTATAGCAATACCTAGGAACTCTTTAGGACTGCCTAAGTCTTTGATCTTGAACTCTTTGCTCAAGTTATCGCTGGTCTCTTGCAACGATTCGTCCGAAGGACTGGCTATCAAGATGTTGTCAACGTACAATATTACTAGTACAGTTGTTTTACTATCTCTTTTAGTAAATAGACAAGGATCTATGTCACTTGACTCAGATCTTAGTCTGCTCATTACAGACGAGAATTTATCGTTCCACTTCTTAGGACTTATCTTTAAGTAGAGTTTTCAGACAGCAAGTTCAAGCTTTGCTCATTGAGCGTATTGTTCAAAGTTCTATCATTATCATTAAGAATGCTTCGAACTTTGCTGTCTATCAGCTCTTTTATCAAATCCGCGGTTATGTCTCGATGACTAACTTTACAGCAATGATTTGAATCGTCGTTTACCTGTATTAATCCACACTTGCACCTGACAAATACCTGGGTATTGTCACAACCTTGCTCCTTGCTCGCTCCTGGTGTGATAGCGTCTCTCTTCGTGCCACGTATCGATACTCTCGCGATTGATGATGGGGTCTGCGACTGGCTGCTGTGATGGTCACGAATGGAATGAACGAGGAGGAAGCCGCTCCTCTGCGGGAGGCCATGGCGCCCCGGTAGACCACATCTAGCCGCGCCCTCTATACTGGCAAGACCACCCACGGAGTCAGACTAGGGGAGGGGGGGCATAGGCTGGCGCGAATTGTGAATTTACATCACACGTGGCACAGTGGTTGATGCGCGCGCGCCACCACGTCTCGCGTCGAAGAACTCGCGAGGCGAGCGCGTAGCCGCGTCTGTAGACCGATAGTGGTGTATGCACGGATTTCATGGCAGCCGCACTAGTAGTCTTCTTCCGCCGCGCGCGCTTCCCCTCGTCTCGCGGTCTCAGCTCGCACGCTATCTCCTGTTGCGAGGCCTACGCGCGCGCTACCTCCCTCCCATTCCCCCCTCATTCTCTCGCGTCGGTGCGCGACTGGGGTGCGCGCGCGTCATTCCGGCTTTGTGCTTCTCGCCTTGCGTATCGCCTTGTTTCTCTCCAGGAGTCGCCACCACGACCCCTGGTGGGTCTCCTCGACAGGACCATCATGGCCGTCGGTGTCGAGGAGAGCGGCGCGAATGGCGACATGCGGCAACAGTGCGCGGCGCGTCTTCTGTAACCACACCGGAGAGCCACCGTCGCGACAGGCTCTCGACGGGCACGTGCGCGTGTGCCTCTCTTTGTGCGTCGGGAGCTGCAGCGGAGGCGAATCCTCTCCCTCGCCCTCGTCTGCGTCCGACAGCACGTTGCAAGGTTTGAAATTGGTCTAGATTTCTTCCCTTGGTAAACAAGTAATCTATTTACTTGTTTATTGCGACAGCGCGGAGCTAGATCGCTCTTTATCTAATTAGCGTCAAAGGCTATCTCTACTAATCACAGGTATTTTATCTATAAATTCGACTATTACTATACACAATCTAGTCTCGTACCCACAACGATAAAGGGTCGAAGGGAGTAGCACGAAAACTAAACAACCACATGTGTATGCCACCGAAACTATTAAAAGGTCGCTCAGTGAGCATGCGTCTTGACCACACATCACCTACACAACTACACGGTTGAGGGTTAAGCGTTTAAAATCGAGGGTGGTGTTGTAGTATGTACGGCTCTATGTTTACTAGTACATACGGTCTATTCTAGATTAGCTGTCAATGCTTTCAATGTATACGCGACTCTATGTGTGTATACTGTACTGTTTAATATCTAGTATTCGCATGTACGTATTTTACTCTAGGTTAAATACACGTATAATACTCTCGGTAAATGCGCGGCTCTATGCTACACACGTGCGTCAAAATGTATACTCGAGGTTACGTATCTTGTACTATGCTGTACGGCAGTTCTAGCGCACGCAGCGAACGCCATAACTGTAGCGAACGAAGAGAAAGAGAGAGAGAGAGAGAGAGAGAGAGAGAGAGAGAGAGAACGTGGGAGAAACTGCTCTATCCGTTTCTATCTCGCGTCGTTCCCCCTCGCTCAGACTCGGCTACACCCGGCTTGCTCTATCTATCTCTGTCTAGCAATACGCGCACGTTCGAAAAAGACACTATACGGACTCGGGCAAGGGAATTTTTGAACACAGTGCTTTTCACGACTAAATCTAGTTTCAACGACTTATTACTGCCCACTCTCGATGCCGTCACAGCTAGAATACACGTTCGATCTTGTCGACTCTCCCGCCGCCCTTTTCAAACGTTCTGGCGCCGGATTTCTCGGAAGCGAACAAAACGCGTTTTTTCTGATTGCGTCGTATTTATCGGAATTTAACGGTTTTTATCTCGTTTTCGGCGGATCTTTTCGGAAAGCTTTTGCACTTTTCACTTGTTAGTTCACTCCCGTCACGTACGCGTTAATCTAATAGTTAATTATCTCGTAATTAGTGATTTATCATGCAAATCGCGATTTCCCGAATCTATCTATACTGAGCTGCTAATTATTAGATCAAAAAGACTTACTGGTATGTGCGTTTCTTCCCCCACTCGTACTCATTGTACCAAACCCAGAAAAGTCCTCCTTTAGCCTCTTTGGCGGGAACAATGGCCTCTCTGGCGTTTACCTGACAAGTGTGCAGTGTGCCTCGCACGTGGGAACGAGGAGATGCGAGCGGCGTTCTAGGGTACTCTTGAGTCCTTTCTTCTGTCTTACTCGTCACCAGGAACACTTTTTTCTGCTTTTAATCACTTTTATCACGTTACTTCGTAGAAACACGCGTCGCGTCGTTTCGCCCGGTTTTCTAAACTGTCGCGCAGTGTAAGCGGTAGCCTCACCAGCCCATAACCTGATGAAGTAATCAGGGTGAGGTAACTAAATAATTATACAATGCAGAGTTATATTGAAAGTACCGGAGCTTTATTTAAACAACGAAGTAAAACGTAGAAGTGGTAGGGTGTGCTCTAGCACGTGTGCATCACTCGGTGGTATGCTCAGAACTAACGCGTGGGAGCTCGAACGCAGTGAGCGCTCGACCCCGCACAAGCGCACAGAACGCAAGCCATGTTCAGATCAGTGAGGCCCGTCGGACACAGAGTGCCCTTAATACTAACAATTATACATATTGTAACGTCACGAATTACAATGTAAGCAAGAAGTCGGTGAGGAAGCGATTCTCGTTGCCGCGGTTTTGATAAGTGAACAATCACTTAAGCGGGATCGCGACTCTAAGGCGTTAACAAGTATAGACCGTAAGTAATCGTGACGAGAAAAAAGGCGAACGCGAATGTTAGAAGAATTAAGCAAATATTAATAGATGTAGCGAGGTTACCTTGTGGAATGATGTCCTTGGCGAAGTGTAGAGAGCGATGAATCCGGCAGTCGAACAAAGATCTTGGAATAGGCGCGAGTTCAAATGAGTAATAGATTTAAGTAGCTTTTACTCTTACACAGTTTATTCAATATAATTACAAGTGTCAATAAGAAGTAATTCGATACAGACTAACGTGAACGAGTTTACAGTTAAGCTGGCTGCCGGACAAGAGGGCTAGACCCGGCGCAGGCCATGTATTAATACCCCGAGTGGTTGCGTGCGTTACAAATATAAAAGTATAAATTATCCTAGCAAGGCGGGTGGGATTAATTAGGGGAATGGTAGTGAAATAAATATTAGAGTGGGTGCGTTTGATGGCTTTTAGTAACCAGGCCAACGGAAACGGCGGGAATTCGGTGTGGATGATAAGGTAGTTATTTACTGGTAACGTAGCATAGAGTTCTTCTTTATCTAGGCTAATGTGCTGTGGTGGCGGTAGGTGTCAGCACGTTACACGCTGGCCCTTGAAGAATTTCGCCGCCGGTGCGGCGTCGGTTGCTGTGGCGGACTACTGACCTGCTATTTTTTCCTGATCCTTTTCTAAAGACTCTGACTTAGCCTATCGCCGCGGGTTGTCCGACGGTCGACATACCTTCTTGTTGGGCCTGCTGTCCTGATACAACCGCGAGTTCTGATGTTCAGGCGTGCGGGTTCTCTGACTTGTTAAAGAACTTAGTACTTGTTGGACTAGTATCTTGTCATCCCTTCTGGATGGAGTATATTTATTAATATTATTATTATTTTTTTGTGTATGTGAGTGTGTGTTTGCGGGGTAGGGTTGTTTTACGTTTTGTTTTGCATTTTACTGAAAAACATATTAAAATGCTATGCCACGAACCTTATCGTAATTACAGTATATACTGTAATTATATCGTTATACGCGCCGTTGAAAATTACACCCGTTCCAAAATTCAGCTGGGATTATGATATGAATATTGGATACACTCTGGACTGCGCGCGAGTGGCTGCAAATATACTTTGTGTCCGTCCTGTTGAAACAATTTATTGAAGGAAGAACGGTGCACTTTGGCTTTTTTCGCTGTTTGAAATTCGGTGGGCCGACATAACCTCAACTTCTGACTGTCTCCGGGATTTTCCAGCCGTCTGTCTCTCATCTGCACTGTCGTCGTCGTCGGATCTCTCTCTCATCGCCGTCATCATCAACGTCAAGCTAAGGAGAAGAACATCAGGGTGGCGGTTCGCTTGTGGTGCAAGACAGAAAAAATCGTTGAGGTTAGATCTTTTGAGGAGTGCTAGCCTCTTCCAGTCGCGCGAAAACGCTAGTCATCGGCGCTGTATGTGTGCGAATAATTTTCGCCACTAGAGCGTGGGTACATCTGCACGGAATTTCTCGTAGGTTGGTTGCACTGTCGACTTCGAGCGTGCGCATCTTTGAACTGAGCGCGGGAATCGTCTTGAGTTTAAATTTAAATTTCGAATTTTCAATTTTTAATTGTGAATTTGCAATTTTGGATTTTAGATTCTGGGTTTTTGGATCTTGAGTTTTATCTTAAACTTTAGCAATTACTTGCGGATCCAACTCGGGGCGAACTTAAGCAGATAAATAAAGTAATAATTAACCAATTATAGCAACAAATTACTGGTGTATTTCTTGAGACATTTAATTATTAATAATAATTATGACACCGTTGTCATGTACGAAATACAAGACAATAAATCGTCCTAATGCTGTTATTCGCAGATGTAACGACTGCGATAAACGATATCATGATATCTGCCATGTTTGGTCGGTACTTGATAATAACATGGATGATAATACTGACAATAATACTAGTTACATATGCCAGGAATGCAACGCGATGGGGTCGACGGTGAAATCAGGTGCTGCTACTGATAGCTTAGGTCGCGAAAAACGCATTTTCGGTGCAGACAAAGCAAATAAGAGTCATAATAATAATAACAATAATAATAATAATAGTAATAGTAGTAACAACGGCGATAACAATAACAATAATAATAAAAAGGTTAGCAATGGCAGTATTAGTATAAATAATAATATTAATAAAATAAATAAAACAGGAAGTAAGGGCTTGACGTTGAAAAAGACTGTTAATGTTATAATTAATAATAACAATAGTTTTTTTTTTTTTTTTTTATAGAGGGGGAAGCGCTTGTTGGCCAACCTGGATAAACCAGAGTGTGGGACTCCTGCTACGCAGACTAACCACTAAACCCACCTCCTCAGTGCATGCCTGCCAGCCTAGAGCCGCAGCAACGCTGCGACTTCAGGCCGACAAAGATCCACCGAGGGGACCCCTCTTCACCTGACCTTAGTCCACCTTGGCACTTACCGTTAAGAATACTTCGGGGTGGGGTCAGCAATACGCCTCGCGGCGCCTTCCATTTTCAACCTCTTATTTACTGGACGTCGGCCCGCTTTTGTCGAAGGATTGCTTCAACGTAGCAGGCCATATTCGTCCAGTTTTCCTCCCAAGCCAGCATGTGGGGGACGATGCCGTCCGGAGTGAACCAGTCGACATCTTCCTCAAGGCCGGATCGTTCGGCGCTCCACCGCACGTGAAAAACGTGTGCAGGGCGTCGTCTTTGGGGGAGGCGCAGTAGAGACAGTTTTGTCCCTCTGCTCTCCCCATTCTATGCAGGAACGTGCGAAAGTATCCATGTCCGGTCAGTAGCTGGGTAAGGTAAAAGTTCACCTCTCCATGCTTACGTTCCAGCCATGGGGACAACTGGGTAATAAGCCGTGCCGTCCATCTTCCGCGCGTTTCCCGCTCCCACCTAGACTGCCAAGAGTGCAGCGTCTGCTCTCTGGCTGTCTCCTTGGCTTTCGCTCGTCCCAGCCCGTCTTTGGTCTAGGGGACGAACTTCCTCTCTTGAGCGAGAAGGTCAATGGGTATGACCCCTGCCACTACCAGCGCTGCCGGTTCCGAGACCGTGCGGTAGGAACTGGCTACGCGTAACGCGCATCTCCTCTGGACCGCCGCAAGGCGCTTGCGATAGATGTTATGTCAAAGCGCATCGGCCCAGATCTCTGCACCGTAGAGCATGATTGACTCGGCAGTTCGAAGTAACAGGCGTCTCACGCAGAGTCGCGGCCCGTTAATGTTGGACATAACCCGGCTCAGTCGCCGTCACTCCGGCCGCCTTGTCAGCCGTCTTGCGGATATTTTCCCCGAAGGTGAGCTTTGTGTCAAGCATCACCCCCAGGTACTTTACGGCTGCTCTAGAGTGCACACCGTAGTCTCTCCCACCGCGAACATTTCCTTGGAGATGCGCTTCTTGGTCAGAAGCACGATCTCGGTCTTGGCCTCTGCCAGTTGTACGTGCCCTCTGGCACCTGCGATGTCAGCGCCGTGACCGCTGCGCTGACCTCTTGGATCGTTGCGCAGCAGTCTATGTCTCTGATCTCCATCTTGACTCTGGGGATCAGTGAGCATAGGCTTGCCGCTTCTCCTACGGCGCACTTTAGAGCGGTAGCGAGCCTGTTGTTGCTCTCTCCAGTGCTTTTCAGCTCTATTAGGACGTCCCCCGTCCTGGTGCGGCGGATGTTTTTGATTTCCGCCGCATGGTCAGACGGGTTAACCTTTGCTTTGATTCCGCCCAGAATCTCTGCGTAGGTCTTCCCGTCCGATGGCTTTAGGACGATGTCCTCGGTCATTGGTCTTCTTTTGACCTTGGCCTCTGTTTTTGGGGCCGTCCGTTTCTTCTCCTCTTTCGAGGAGGATTTGGCGTCTTCGCTCTTCTTTTTTTTCTTCTTTTTCTTCTTCTTCTTCTCCACCTTTTTCCACTCTTCTTTGGGCGGATCAGTTGGAGCCGACGTCGTGTCTTCCTTCTGTTTCGTTGCTTCTTCTTTCTTTTTTTTGACACTCTCCTTGTTGGGCTGTCAGTGGGAGAAACGGAGCTTGGCCGTTTCCCCGGCTTCGTTGCCTGAGGTGTCAAAGGTGTCCTTGTGTGGGCCACCTTCACTTTTTCTGCCAGGGTTCTGCTGGCCTTTAGAGCACCGATCTGGACGTTTTCAAGCTGCTCGAAGTGGCCCTGCAGCTTTGGCAGACCTTCCTTGACCGTCTTGCTGATGTTTGGTTGCCTTTTGAGTGCTTCCGTCATCTCGGCGATCAGGGTCTTGATGCTCTTAAAGATGGTGGAGCACTTCGCCTCTGTCATGGACAGTTCTTGTCGCAGAACGGCAAACTCCATATCAGTGGCGTTGCCTGACTCAGGTTTTGTCCCCTGAGTGCCTTGCGACTCTGACATGCTCGACAATGTTGACATAGTTGACGCAGTTGACGTTACTGACATAACCGTTGACAACATTGACGAACCTTTCATTATTAATTATTCACCCCATTCGGAGTCGAACGCCCTATAGTTCCACCTCGAGCCGGGTACGCGCGGATCGAGGGCGCATACGGGGCCTTCCGCCTTGCAACATGGGTACGTTGGACCCGTGGGTGTCGGTTGGGACGTCACTCCCTTCCTTCAACACTCAGCTGACCCACCCGATAAGGCAATTCGCCTACTCGATTCGGCTACTAACCTCAACGGCCAGAAACAGCTTCCCCGGAGCACCTACGCAGCGGCGTGGGTGGGCACTGCTTGGCATCAACGCCCATTTTTCTAGGTATCCATAAAGGATTTTAACCCGCCCATAACTCCGCTACGCCTAATGACGCTAGTCGCTCGGCGGAAGGGCGTTCCCCGTAGCGGTGCGAGTTATGTGTGTTAACAGTGCAGTATACCTAGAATATGCTACACTTCTGAGGTCAGCCCCTACGCACTCCGTGACCAACCTCAGGGCAACGCGAGAATCCAGCATGAGTTATCTAGGAGACTACATTGGACCCCCCACCGCTGCCAGGTGAGAACCCGACCTTAGTTATTTAGGCACGTTAAGAACGGGCTTTACCTACAACTGTGTGGTGTGATGTCTGTAAGTGCTTTTGTTTCGTGAGTGTTAAGTGGCGTAGCGTCCCTCTGGTGTCCCCCAGCGATATGGAGTATGAGAGTGTCTGCCTTCGCCACGCTCACCCGACTTTCACTCCTGTCGACTGGGACCGGGGCAGATTGGAGGTAGATTGCACCGTTCCGCGCCCAGTATTCCCATGTGGCACCATCAGAGATGCCAATCCGTTCAAAGGATCCCTTTCGTCCTTCTACAATCGGCTCCCTCGGTGCAGCTCTCCATCAAGCACTGGTGCGTGCAGCGTTATCAGAGTAGCAGACCTTAGCAGAATGTATACCAAGGTCCACCCGTCTAGCCTTCCTCCATTCGTTTGGTCTGGCAAGCCAGGTCAGGCATTCCCCTCACTCCGATTCACGGGTTAACTCGAGTTCTTTGTGTCAGTGTTGTGTGTGCTTGTTTGTTCAGTGTGCTCCCTCCTCCTCCTCCCATGGGAGCTACCCATTTGAGTTCCGGGCTTGGGACCGGCGTAGCGGAATTAAGCGGAATAATAACAATAGTAACAATAACACAAATCGTATTAGTAATAAAATACCACCGACTGCTAATGGGAGTAAAACAAAAAATACTCCTATTGGTTGCAACGGTGGTAGTAATAATAATGCTAAAATTAAAGTTAAAGATAATGCTATGTCTTTTAAAAGTAATAATAATGGTAATAACAGTTGTAATAGTAATAATAATAATGAAGTTGATAATAACGCTGTTATCAATTGCAACTCCAGCAGTATAAACATTAACAGCACTGTTAATAACATCGATAATATGAACAATGATGTTACAAGTGCTGAGGTATCCCTTAAAGACAACCTTACAGCCTCAACGCCAGCTGTTGCCTCCAAGAAACCTAACTGCGATAGGAAACAGGTAGCCGGAGATTCGTTGATAGAATTAAGCGCGCTACGTTTTTATAATTTGCCACCGACCATGCTGGATCTGTTTACATCACAATTTGGTCTACTTGAGACGGCAATGGGTAATCTTAGATCTCTTGTAATCAGGGGCCGGCCCCAGCGGTTGAGAAATCGTGTATTATTGACACTCTAGTAGATAAAGTGTCGTCACTTGAAAAAATAATAATCGAGCAAAATACTACGGTTGATGGTTTGCACAATGATCGCCTGCTCTTGCTTCAGCAAAATAGAGTGCTCAAGGAACAATTAAATAACTTAATGCAAAAAATTGAAAAGATTGTTGATATCACAGCATGGATCTGTCCTCACAGCATCAAAGTGCAGTGAGGACAGATCCAGCTCGAATCATGGTGGCACTACAGAGGACATAGGTGTTCGTTGTACTGATGTTTCCCAAATATTCGTATCGCTCAGAAGCTTGGATACATCTGCTTATAGTGCGGGCGCTACCGTCGGAGATACTATTTCAAAAAATTCTAGTAATGTCGCAGGTGCCTCTGCGGATAATGACGTTTCTCTAGGCGACTTCAAAATTTGTAAAAGTCGCCGTCGATCGCGAGGTAGAAACCGAGAAAAGGAGGGTCGCAATCCTTCAAGCGGTCCTTCGACGGTTCGGATTGATGGTGATGAGAACTCGGCTGAAATTATAGTTTCTAGCATATTCGATGGTACGGAGGAAAAGCGTGGTGATGTGGCTCATGCTGTTCTCAGCACCATCTTGCCATCTGTCGCTAGCGCCGATATCGTCTCCACGCGTTTGCTCCGGTTGGAAAGTGTGTGCACAGCAGAGAAGGCTGAACGATTGTCGCCGTGGATAGTTCGCTTAACTAATCGGTTGTTGATGGGAGACATTATGCGTGCGAAGCATCGTTTCACCGGCCTAAATACTAGACATATTAACGTTTCGTCTTTGGACCACGAAACTAGTAATGGCCTAATTCATACAAAAATTTTTATAAATGAATTATTACAGAAGGAACTTTTTCTTCAATTTAGAAGCTTCAAATGCTTGGCTCGTGGACTAGGCTTTAAATATGTTTGGCATAGAGGTAAAAAGACGAGACGGGGATATTGCTCACGCGTTTAAGACAGCTGCTGACTTGCACGCCATTGCTGCGTCTTATGACAGCGCCACTCGCGCTATTAACCCTGTAAATATAGTGACAGCGTACAAAACTATATTTCTGCAAACGATGCAGTATCTTCGTGTGACAAAGCGCGGGATAAGGCTAATAATGTTTGACTAGACGGAGAAAAGGCTAAGGGAGCTGAGCTCGAGGATTTGAGGGCTGGTTTCTTAAATGCAACGTCCTTAAATAAACATATGGAAATGTTTCGCCAATTCATTGTAGGTGCTCGTCCCTTCTATCACTTGTTTGGTGTGGCTGAATTGCGTTTCGGGCAAAATGTTGATGATGTGTTTGAGCAGGTTGGTGGATACTCGGTTCTTCGACAGGATAGTAATACCCAGGGGGGTGGAGTGGCTCTTTATATCCATAATAGTTACAAGGCTACTCTGTTATGTTCATCCTCAACAATGACAGATGTTGGTAAACCGGGAATTCCTGAATATCTTATGTGTACAGTACAGAGGGGCCAAGTACCCCCTGTTTTTGTTGCTGTAATTTACAGATCATCGGGTATCTCTTTCACAGAGAATTCAGATCTACTCGATAACTTGAGACTACATGCGGTTGACTTTGATCATCGCATAATAATGGGAGATCTGAACACAAATATGTTGTCGGCCTCCCAGGATGCAAATTTCATCAGAGAGCTATCTTGTGAGCTGAATCTTCAGCTTGTTGATCATGGCCCCACTCACCATGTTGCGGATTCTCACACCTGGATTGGTGTGATCTTTGTTGATGAGGGTGAGACAGTCCTGGATAGGAATAACTTGATGGCGACCTTTCCGAGCAGGCACAACATCATTGACCTAACCATCCCTGCTCCTAGGTCCTCACCTCCTACTATGAGCTCCTTTTATTTCAAAGATTTTAAATCTGTTAGGTAGGGTGAGCTTTTTTCTCTCCTTGAGACACTTGATTGGTCAACTGTCCTCTGTCCTGCTGAGACATTAGACTTGATGCTTGAATCTTTGAGCCGAAATGTCGCAGCTGCTATTGATGAACTTGCGCCCTTAAAGCAGTTTAAACCAAAGAAGAAGGGTCTCTCGCGGACATTCTCATGGATCAACGTTGAGCTTCAAGAACTGTATAATCGACGTGATGCTATTAGACGTCGCTTTCGTCGTATGCATGGCAATCGCCTGTGGACTGAGTTTCAGTCGCTCGCTGCGGAGGCTGAGCTACGCACGGCAGAGACGCGGGATGTCTTCATTCAGAATAAAATCTCGGAGGCCTTGGATGGCGATAAAAACATCTGGAATGAGCTCCGCAATCTTGGGCTGTTAAGTAGGACTAGAGAGGAATTACATGGCTTTTCACCAGATGAATTAAATACTTATTTTGCGGGCGTTTCCATTTTTCAGTCAGAGCGTGAGGAGAACTTGCATGCTGTCCTTGCAACGGCCAGTGAAGATGATTTTAAGTTTCGTGATGTAACGTTTTCTGATGTTGTTCTGGCTGTTGCACATTTTACATCACAGGCGAAAGGGGTAGACGGTATTCCTCAGGATATCATTGCAGTCTCTTCCGGTTCTGCTCCGTCCAATTGCTCAGCTGTGTTTCCTCGCCAAGGTACTTGAGAAGATCGTTCACGATCAGATCTCAGAATACATCGAATCGAAGAAGCTTCTCGATTCCCCTCAGACGGGCTTTCGCCCGTTCCATAGCACGCAGACGACGCTTCTAAACATAACGGATGATATCAGAGCAGGCATTAACAGCAAGAAGCAGCTACTGACTATTCTTCTGCTGTTTGATTTTAGCAAGGCGTTTGACACCATTTCCCCCTCTAAACTCCTTAGCAAGCTGATTAGGTTAGGGTTCTCTAAGTCGGTGGTTCTGTGGATTGGATCATATATCACAGGACGTAACCATCGAGTAGTTACAAAAACAAACGGCGAGTCAGATTGGCTCACTACCAATCTTGGCGTACCACAGGGCTCGGTGTTGGGACCTCTGCTTTTCAGTTTGTACATAAACGATCTTCAGGATGTTTTGGCCAATTTTCAGGGGCCTGAGGGTATCACTATCAGACGGTTTTAGGCACTTGCTTTATGCGGATGACCTCCAAACATATACTCAGGTAGCTAGAGACAATCTTGTGGAGGGTGTGGATCGTTTGTCGATGGTGGCGAGAGTTGTGTTGGCGTGGGCGACTGAAAATGCGCTTCGCCTTAACGTTAGCAAGACAAAAGCTGTGATATTTGGTTCGGAGTATAACATTAGTAAAATTCAAAGTCTAGAGCTGCCCGGTATTGAAGTTGAAAGTGGCGTTTTCGTTCCATTTGTTGACGTTGTGACTAACCTTGGTGTTGTGATGGACTCGAGAATGACGTGGAAGCCGCAGGTTGATGCAGTTAGTCGTAAAGTAAATAGGGCTTTATAAGGCCATACAGAAAGAAATTGGGATGGATAACGGTTCGAGAGTTCGGTCATGCTGTATAAGGCTATAGTTATGAGGCAGCCTCCATATGTTGCTGCTCTTTTTGAGAGAAACCAGTCTAGGACCTCGAGCAGGGACCCCAAAGAACTCGTAGTCCCGAATTCGCGTACTGAGTCTGGGATGAAGTCTTTCAGTCCCCAGGGTGCACGACTTTGGAATTCGCTACCGCGCAAGTTGAGAAGTCTTCCGTCGCTTAGTAGTTTTAGGACAGCAATACGCCGTTACATGTACCGAGTTGACGATGAATAAAGGTTGCGCATTGTAAAGTTATATCGAAGAAATATATATTGACTACGATATGACTATAATATGTACAAAATGTTTTTGACTTGTGCAAAATAAATTTTTATTCTATTCTATTATTCTATTCTATCTTGGGTTCCGGCGGGCCTCCACATTCTTCGCAGCGCAAGTCGTGCAGCTGCTGTTGATGTCGTTTGTTGATGCATTCAAATGCATTCACAAAGATATCTCACCCCCTGTTCCTCATGAATAGGAGGGCGCACAACGCGCATCCGCGTCATACTGGCAGGTTCCTGCCGCATCTTTCGCAGTTCCCGTATACTGCGGAGTCGGCGAACCCTAGACCTCCGTATGTCTTTACTTCTAAAAGCCACCCGTGGGTAATTCCTCGATGTGGCCTTTCCGCTTCCTAGTCCAGATATTTCTCGACTGCCTGTTGAATCTGCCGGGCGTTGGCTCTTGCTTGTCTTCAGAGCTCCTCCTCGCTCCGCGGCTCGACATCCTCCTCCTCCTCTGCGTCGTAGGCCTCTTCTTCCCACAACTCATCTGGTTCCGGGTGCTGTAACTTCTCGTTATCGTACCGGAGGTTCTGTCTTAGTAAGGCTTGGCGAACAATCTCGCTGTTGTTGACAACTAATATCTCTGCCAAGAGTATCGTTCGGCTGGCTTGTCGGCACACTCCTGGCTTCTCTCCTCTTTGGATTGCCGTCCTCTTGGCGGCGGCGTATATGAGCGCGTTCACTAAGTCGCTGGTGTGGTCGTTTATAGCGGTTGCTTCCATCCTGCGTTTTTTTCCTCTCTTGTTCAGAAGTGGTGCTGCTATGACGGTTGGGTCTAGAATGCCGTGCTGATCGGCCACGTGTTTTCCCAAGGCTTATTCGCTTTTCCTTCGGGGTGTTGAGACGGTAGTGAGGAAAACTCGTTTGGGTTATGGAGTAGGGGTGTGTTTCGGGAGAGGACGGTTAGGTGGGTATTTGTTCGAGAGGATTTTTCGCTTTTGTAGCGCCTTGTGTTTTTTACAGAGTTTGCGTAATAGTTTCGCCCTTAATGTTCGCAACGCTGTTTATTAACCCTTTATTTGCCTTACTGACTAGAACTGATACTCGCGGCGGTGGGCATTTCGGTGTTGCGTATATAGGAACGCCCGTAAAATCTAACTTAATGCTATTATCTAAGGGTGACATGGGTACATAGATGCTTTTTAAGTTTGCTACCGGTTTTCTATACTTACATGCCCATACAATTACTGCGGTAATTACTATTGAACAAACGATTATGACTGTTGCCGTGATTGCTAGAAATATTAATATTCGCAAGTCATTTTCGCGCGCGTCGACTGTAAACGTCGAATGATTTTGTTTGTAGTATCGTCCGTGTGTAGACATTTTATGTCGCGTTCGGTCGTTAGCTAATAAGCAATCTATTTTACAGACCGTTAGTTGTAACGTTGGTACTATAGGGAATTCGCTTATGATTGCCGATTTGGCTCCCTTGTAAATTCTGTTTTTAGCCGCGATGCTACATCTGGGGAATTCAATTACTCCTGGCCCGTCGAATGGCATTTCCTTGGTATCGTTATCACATTTTACTGTGACTTCGTAGTTATTCACGGCCGAAATTAGCTACGTGTAAGGATCCGTTGTTGGTATTATAAAGGTGTCTGATTCTGGGCTTAATTCTATGTTACAGTCATGTAGAGCTTGCACGCTTGGCTCGGTAAATAATAAGTATTCGCATGATTTCTCGTCCGTGAACGTGAACTCGTTCTTACAAAGGTAGTTGTTCTTAAACTCCTTACAGTTTTTTAGCGCAATTTGATTTACAAAGAAGTGAACACCTGTTTTGTCGTTTATGGCTATATAATCGTGATAAGATTTTATAAAGGCGGCGTTGTCCTCTATCTTTGATACTTGAAACGCGGGAAATTCGATTATTTTGTATACTCTATACGAGTTTTGATCGACTAATGGTACAATTATTTCAATTATAATTTCCTCGTTAAACGTAACTATATTTAGTCCCACTATTTCAGACAAGGTAGCTGCATTCAACTTTTCTAATTCCATCGGTAATTTCGCTTTAGATTTTTTACAAATGTCATTCAGTACTTGTTTCATTAAACGAGTTTCTAGAAGGAACTTGCGGTGGTTGAGAATGTCAATGATTTGACGAAGTATAGAATTTATTTCTACCAGCATATTCCTTACTATTGTTAAGGCTGTTTTTTTATAGCATTGAATCGGTTTGCTTTAATTGTTTCGTTAAAATCTATTACCGTAATCATTATTTTTTGCAATTCGTAATATTGATTTGTGAGTTTACTAATCGAACCCGTTAACTCGTTTTGCATAAAATAAGTATTTTGATCTTGCCCGATTAACATTTGATTGTTCGTTTGCCGCACGCGTTCTAGTATAGTTGTCACTCTACCTATATTAGTGTGTACGTAGGTGTCAGTGTTTGCGAATTCCTTTCTGTCATAGTTATATGAGCCCGATTCGTAGGTATTTATTATACGTGTCGCTAGTTTAGCTAGAGAATCCGTTTCTTTTAATTGTTCTAATATTAAATAGTTTGTGCTTACAGTACGTATGTCGGGGCTTCCGATGCTTTACATGGCGCTGTTGATTATGTTGGCTGCTTCAGCTATTAATTGCTTAACTTTATTGAGGTCTTCGAATTGTATTGACGTCACCAGCGTCCATTTGCTTCGGGAAATGTTGATATTTTTTATGCTTGGTTGAATCAATACGTATAATTGTCTTTCTCGCGAGATTAATCGTAGGGGGTCTGTGACTTCGTTTCGTAGCAGTTTTCGCAATAGATTAATATGTTGTATTCGTCTACGTAAATAATCTTGTGCGCTCGAGTGTGTGAGTAGCACTTCCTGTTTGCTAAGCGTAAACTAGTAAGTTCCTTGAGGCTATCTGTGATTTCCATATATGCTAAAAGGAGATCTGTCGTTAGTTCGTGCGATTTTCTTGGATGTCTTGTGCTATATTAGTTATCTGTGCAAAATACGTGTAAAATGCGCACATTACATATAGGCTCGCGGCATGGGTACTATAGATCGCCCTTTTAGATTTTTTAAATCTAGTAGGTGCACGTGTATATTTTCCGCACGTCGTCGCGCGTGGTAAAAGTCTTTATAGATTTCTGGTTTGCAAATGTATCTTTTAATTTCTGGTCTTAATACGCGAATGTACGTGTATATGGCTAATCTTTCCCGTTGTGCTGCATCCATTGTTATTTCGGAGAATTCTATCTGAGCTAATTTTCCTGCATTGTTGAATTGTCCTAACAGCATGTCGATTCTTTCGCTGCATTGAAATATAGTTTCTTCGCCCCTCTGTGCTACCCAGGTGAGTTTCTTTTTGAGTTTGATGAGGTCATTGAACAGGTTTAGTTTCTGCTGGGCATTCATTGCTGTTTGTTTTTATACCTCTGTTCGTAGGCGTTTTTTGCGCGGTGTATAAAATCCGTATATGCTGTGTAATGCGTAACCATGTATTACTGTATCTAGTATGAATTTAATTAGTCTAAATATCAATAGTATCGTTAGGCATGCTGCGCTGGCCGATCCGAAAGTTATAAATTTTATCCATATGCGATTCCATGTTGTGTTTTTCTAGGGTTCCTTCATCCATTACATGCGTGATGGATATTTCGCTGCCCATTTTGCCTTTTCCCACGAATCCCATTGCTAATTGATTTAGCACTGCTGTACGCTCATTGGGAAATATGATGAATGTTTTAAGCTTTTCTTTGTCGCCGTACGTGTATATACCGTTGTTGGCTAGATCCGTTGGGTTCTTGTACTTCCATGTTTGTTTTGTCTGCGGTCTCAGTATTTGCGGTGCATCTCGAATTGTTATGCCAGGTAACGCCCTGTACCATTGACTGCCTCTACCATTGATACATAACTGGTATTATTGTGTCGCATATTGTCCGTGTTCCGTATTCGCGTAGAATGTGTGTGCGCGGGGATAGGAAAAGATCCTTATCGTCTCTTCTTACTGGCAGCTCTTGGAAGCATTCTGTAGTTTCGCGAATTCTTACTTCAACTGCTACACATTTTAGGATGTGCACTACTTCCCCGGCAAGTAGGATAATGTATCCTGGTCCTGACATTAATTGATACGCGAGTAGGTCTGGCGTTATTGTTGCTATACTGATTGCGTTGGCTATGATTTTTCTTTCTAGTTTGCATTGTTGTAGAAGTACATCTTGATATAATTTCGTCATTTAATCCCTTATATGTCTCTCGGTATACACGAATTTCGAATTTACGTATGCGAAAAGATCAATGTTATTTACGTTTTTAGTTTTTGTTGCCTCGAATCTTTCTTTATCTGGGTCTTCTAATATGAACAATTTAGGGTGTTCTGTTTTTATTAGTTGGAATCCGCATATATGCGTAGCTCCTAGGTCCTTGAATGCGGAGGATAGTTCTTCGGCTTCGAGTACATATAGCGGCCGCCGTTTGTTATTTCTTTCTGTGATCTTACCTACTGGGCCGGTGTACAAGTTAGTATATTTGCTTGCCTGACAGGCGTGCATCGGCATGACGTCCCAGAATGAATACCCGTCGTTGCTGTCTATGCAGTGGTCTTTGGAAAATATGCAAGTGGTGCCGGAGCTGAGCTTAATTTTGTTGTTATTTAGATTCACTGGATTGTAATGTTCTTCTAGGCGTATAGTTATGTACCCGTGTGCTACTACATGGTAGTATTCTCCATACGGATCCGCGTAATAACCGGTGTTTTCGCACTTTCCATCGTTTTGTATTGCTCCAGCGAAGGTCATTGGGTGCGTTATAGTGTCGTTTACCCTGAGGTTGTTGATGATATCGTTCACGATGGTTATAGATTTGTGCACGTGCATTTTTAGGCACTCTTCGAGAGATACTTCTCTGAGGTAACTGACTTCGCTGTTTTTTACGGTTGATTTGTGCGAGAACATGCCACATTTTTCGATCGTTCTTTTGATTGCTATTTTGCAATAGAATACTCGCGTGGTCGTGTAGTCGTTGAATTGTAGTAATGTTATTTGCGTTCTTGTTGTGTTAAGTATTGGGTAGGGTATGTCGCATTTGCCGATGTCTACTAGAGAAAAGGTAGTGTAATTAGTAAATTTTTGAGTGCAGTCGTATCCTATTATTGCGTTGATCTTTATAATGTTGGCTGTTGTCAGTATTATCAGCAGAAGGCTTTTCATCTGTAATCAGTAACATGACGTTAATTTAGCACAATTTTATTTAATTACTAACATTGCGAGTCGACACTTAAGCGGTTTCTTTTTGCATTAACTATTCGTTACGATTTTCCGGGCGCAAGTGCGATAAGCTTAAGCGGTTGCTGTGCACAACTTGGGTTTTATTTGCGCCTTTTTGTATTTTCACATTCCCGTTGTCCCATGTTTCGAACACTAGATATGGCCCTTCATTTTGGTCGTCGAATTTATGCGGTTTAGGACCTTTATGCATAATTACGTAATAACCCGCTTTTATTTTTACTGGATTTGCCTGTTTATGGTAACACCTTTTGGCTCTAGCTTTGGCTTGTGTAATTCGTTCGGAAGCTATTTCATGCAGCACGTTTAAGCGTGAAACGAGGCCCGTCATGTAGTCTGCGTAAGTCGGTAAAAGGTCATCGGCTTCTATTGGGCTGGTCGCAGATAGTCGGGGCTACCGGCCGAATATTAATTCGAAGGGCGTGTGCTGTGTACCTTCATGCTTCCCGGTATTATAATTAAACATGGCTAGTTCTATCCACTCGTCCCATTCGCTGTCTTTTGATATGAACATTTTTAAATATTCGCTCCGTCGTCTAACGGTTGGCCGTTCGTGTCAGTGAAATATATATATTTGTCTTTTCTTTCTGAATAACTTTCCTTTATAAAAAATTATGTTATTTTTATTCAACATATGGGGCGTGTTGTTTTCTATTGGCTGCTTATGCTCTTATGTGTCATCGTCTTCTAATAGAGCGGTCACATCGAGTGCTTGCATATCTAATTCCGGTGTATCGCTTGTTGCTGCATTCGTGCGTATATTGTTGTCCACTTGATGGCACCACCCTCTGACCTGAAACTCTCGTTATCTGCGTTTAGTATTTCTTGTGCGGTTGCTGGCGGCGCAGTCGATGTGCCCTTTGGGGTGTTATCGGGGTGGTTGTCGGCTGTCAGCTCTGTCGGTTCGTCAAGCTTTTTACGACCTCCAGCTGCTCTCTTGCGCGGTGCGAGCGCTTTTATGGCTTCTTCGTACCTGGAGTTAGTTATTTGCCGCCCCGTTCTCTGGCGCGTCATGACGCCAGTCGGTTGTATTGCCTGTGTTTCGGAAATTGTGGCCGTGGTGCTTTGCCCTCCCTCTTGCTCTACTTCGATGCTATCTAAGCCCGTTATTTCGATGATGGTCAATACGCGTGCTTCTGCCGGGTCTTCTTATATCTCGCAGGTGTCCTCGTTTTTTATGGTCGTTGTTACTCGGGGCTCCACTGGATTTCTTGAGAGAGCGTCGGTGTTCTAGTTGATTGCTCCTGGTTTGTATATTATGTCGAACTGATAATCCGCCAATTTTAGGCGCCACCTTATTACTCTTGAGCTAAGATCTTTGTGTGAGTTTAGCTATACGAGTGGCCTGTGGTCGGAGTATAGATCGAATTTTCTTCCGTATAAGTAGGGCCTAAACTGTGTAATGCTAAAAATGATACTATGGACCTGTCTTGTCCAATTCCTCCTTGGCTCAAACTGTTGTCGAAGTCGGGGTGGATGAGTATGGGTGGTTCGCATAGCTTGTCTCTAAGGGTCTCGAATGGTTGTTGCGTATCTTTGTCCCATATAAATTCTTGGTTTTTTCTTAGTAGCAGTTTGAGTGGCCTAGCTATTTTTGTGAAGTTCGGTATGAATCTTCTATAATAATTTGCTAGTCCTAACAATTGTTGTACGTTTTTTGCCGTTTTTGGTATTGGAAATTTTTTACCGTTTTTACTTATTATATGCCCTAAATAATTGATCTCTTCCTTTAAAAATTCGCCTTTATCGGGCTGCAACGTTAGGCTGGCTTTTCTAAGGCGGTCCAGGAGTTCTGCGATCGATTTGCAGTGCTCGTCAAATTCGGTAGAAAAAACGCAGATGTCGTCGAAGAAGGTTACCACGTTTTTCATTCCGGCTATTATCGTTGCGATGAGTGATAGGAATACTCCTGCGCTTGTCTTTAAGCCGAATGGTGACCGTTTGAATTGGAATAGGCCTAAGTCGCATTGAAACGCGGTTTTATGTCGGTCTTGTTCCTTTATTTTAATTTGGTTGTAACCGGCGGCTTAATCAAATACAGAAAAGTATTTTGCTTCCCCTACTGTGTCTAATATGTCTGCTATGTTAAGCACGGGGTGGTTATAATCCGGTATTTTTTAATCAGTTGTCTGTAGTCGATTACTCGTCTGTATTGTTTTTCGCCGTTCGGCTTGGGCTTCTTGGGTACGCAGAAGGTTGGCGCTGCTTATGCGCTCCCGTCGCGCGCGTAGCTAATTCTCACTGGAATTGGACGCGTAAGCGATATTTCATGTTCCAGTACGTTGGTGGCAAGGAGTTTCATGCCTGGTACATAAAATCTATCCGCATAGCGTTCTATTAGCCCTTCTATGGTAGCCCGCTGTTTGGGGTTAAGGTGGTCGAGTCGTAAAAGAGTTTTTACTTTAATTTCTCTCAGGCTCTCTTGGTCGATTTTCTGAGCCGTTATGGTGTACGTGCTTCTATTGTTCGGGCGTGGTGATAGTAACTTGATTATTTCTTGGGCTCTGTAACTTACCTCTTCTAGTGGCCTTGCTTGATTTATTGCTTGTATCAAGCTAAAATGAGGTTCTTCTATGATAGAATAGAATTTGCTCATTTCCTTGAGTAATTTTTTTATTTTACTGTGTGAGCTGTACTTTTGATTGTTGAGTATTTCACCTATGTTGTAACAGCTAATTAGAGTGAGTTCTACTTCTCGTGGCTGTGTGATATTGGTGTTTTTGGTAGATCCCACAATGTATTGATTTCGTATATTATGTCTGAATTGGGTTGGGTCGTTTCTTTACTACCTGCGTGACTCAGGCTTTTACTTGCTCGTTCGCTGCTGCTCGGTCGCCTATTTTTTTCTGGTTGGCTAACGTTATGAATTTGTCTCCCTCTCGGTGATTCATTCTGTCCTGCTTTGTTTCCTGGGTCGATACTTCGGGCGTGGTTGCTTTGTCATCCGGCCATTTTGGCGCCTCCGCTTCCATGCCCTCTGGGTACGTTCTAATTTCTGGATCGTCTGACTGATAAACCTCTTCTCTCTTTTCTTGGGATTTCTGCAAGATAAAGGAGTTTTTGGTTTTTCTGAACTTTCTGAATTTTCTAATTTTTCTGATTTTTCTGATTTTTCTGATTTATCTGATTTATCTGATTTTTTGTTACTTTCTGAACTGATTGCGCATTTCGCTTGTGTGCTATTTTCTCGGTTACCTGAGTTTTCAGGTACTTTTGATTCTTCTGAACTGACAGATTTTAATAACAGGATTTTGCATTTCTTCTCGAAATGCACAGATTTTTACGGGTTTTTAATTTCTGATTTTTCTGTTTGCATAGGTTCTGTGCATTCTACGTTTTCCGACTAAGGCTGATTTTTCTTGAGTATGGGCTTCAGAGCGAAAATTTAGCGTTCCGGTGCTGTGCTCCGCTTTTGTACGATTGGTTTGCATATCGAAAGCGTGTAGTTCCGGATTTTGAATTGTTTGCTAGCGTAACTTATCTCTGCGTCAGATTGAAATAGATTGAAGGCTTCGGTTCCTAGTAGTCCGTCTTCTTCAATCGGAAAATTATCCGGGACAGATGTAACTGCAGTATTAGGTTGCGAAATTGGGCTTCTATCTTGCCGCGAGTGTTTATGCTAGTGCCGCTTATACCAGACAGTTGTAGTATTTACTGTGTATTTACCGCGATTTCCGGTGGTTTCTTAGATTCTTTCCGCAGTGTTGGACCTGCGTCGGTATCAAGCATCATGTAAAGCGGTTCTTCGAACTTTTTTAAGTCCATGATTACTACAGGTGCCTTGCTGTTGATGTTTAGCAGCACGGTTTCTTTTATCAACTGAAGTAGCGTTTTTTTTTCTAATAGTGACGCTGATTCTGATGGTTTCCCCGGTTCGCGTCCTTTTCCGGGAAAACTTGTCCGTTTCCCTGGTTTTGCATTTGTTTTTTGATGTTGGCTTGATTGCGTAATTCGTATTGGTCCTTCCAATGGCCTGGTTGTTTGCAGTAGCGGCAGATATCATTTGCGCTATTGGGCTGTTGTGGCTGTGAAGTATTAGGAGAGTTGGAACGGCTGGAGTATTAATTTTTTCTTTCGGGTGTTTCCCATGGTTTGGGGTATTCCGACCGCGCCCAGGTTTGCGATCAGGTATAGGCTTTTGACGTTCGGGCGTGGCCCATGCCGCTCTTGCTGGTGATGGCGTTGGCGCGACGCTGCTTCCTCCATTGTTATGGAACCAACATTTTAATGCTGTGTGTCCCGTTCGTTGGCAGATTTGGCAAATGTCTGGCTGCTTTGCTTCTATTATGTTTATTTGCGTCTTCTTGCTTTCCGTCATGTCATTTTGCTATTCGAAATCCCGTTCAATGTCTATAGCTCGCATAGTAGCTTCTTCGAGTGTATTTGTGCGTGACATACGCGCTTTGATTCCGCTGTGCAACCCACGCACGAAGAATCTAATTGCATCTAATTCTATTTCTTGTTCTAATACTCTTCTGAGTCTGTTTTCTCTTTCGGCTGCGTCGCGAATTTCTAGCGCTATGGCTTTGACTGTTGGAGAACGTGATGACGCGTTCGTTTTTGCGTTGTTTTAAAGATGCTATTTCTCCTTGTAACTGGTGATATAAGATAGCGGTTCCGAATCGACTATGAAAGTATGTGATTGCTTCTGATACGGTTTGAAATGTTTTTTGATATGAGCACTTTTGAGCTTCGCCTTGTATTCTAGTTTTAATGAATTTATCTATTTCCGAGTAGGCTTGCTTCTCTGCAGGCGATCGCGAATTGTGATACTGGTATGTTGAAGCCGTCGAACATTGGTATGGAGTTTATTGCGTATTTTATCGATAGATTGCGGACCGGTGTAATTGTGCAGTTGTGACACGTGTTTTTGTTATTTTCGCGGCTGCTTGGGCGAGTGCTTTTAGCTGAGGTATTGCGTTTAAGCGTTTCAGTTAGGCTCATTGCCACGCCTAAAGGTGTGCTCTGAGGCCGGTTGCTGCGGAATAATGTGTCACGCGGTATACTATATTTGTTTGTTGCGGATATGTCGTATCTGCTTTCATCATCGGTAATCTCTGGATTCAGATTTAATAGCGCTGGTATTTGTTCGTCGAATTTTCTGAGAGTTTCTGGTTTTGCTATTGCGGCGATGACACACGTCTATTATGGCAGCTTCGGTCGTGTTTTCGAATAATGCTTCGCATAGCGTTTTTACGTCTATTTCTCGATCTGGTGGGGTTTCACTTGAAACTTGGTATCGTTGTTGTAAAAACACTAGCACTTCTGTGAGTGTCGGTTGACCATCCGCGGGCGCGAGTTTGCTATCTACTTTGCTAATTTATTTTGTTATAATTTGAAGGGCTTCCGCGTTCCTGCTTTTCGCGCCTGATATTTCTTCGAACATCGTGACTCGCGATGAGAGGTACGTGTGACAAAACGAGTGATAGAGTGGGAGAGAAAAAAAATTTTTGGTCGTTTTGTTAAATTGCCTTAGTTATACCGGAGTTGGGCCCCCAATTGTAACGTCACGAATTACAATGTAAGCAAGAAGTCGGTGAGGAAGCGATTCTCGTTGCCGCGGTTTTGATAAGCGAACAATCACTTAAGCGGGATCGCGACTCTAAGGCGTTAACAAGTATAGACCGTAAGTAATCGTGACGAGAAAAAAGGCGAACGTAATAATAATAATTAATAGATGTAGCGAGGTTACCTTGTGGAATGATGTCCTTGGCGAAGTGTAGAGAGCGATGAATCCGGCAGTCGAACAAGGATCTTGGAATAGGCGCGAGTTCAAATGAGTAATAGATTTAAGTAGCTTTTACTTTTACACAGTTTATTCAATATAATTACAAGTGTCAATAAGAAGTAATTCGATACAGACTAACGCGAACGAGTTTACAGTTAAGCTGGCTGCCGGACAAGAGGGCTAGACCCGGCGCGGGCCGTGTATTTATACCCCGAGTGGTTGCGTGCGTTACAAATATAAAATTATAAATTATCCTAGCAAGGCGGGTGGGATTAATTAGAAGAATGATAGTGAAAGAAAATTTGAGTGGGTGCGTTTGATGGCTTTTAGTAACCAGGTCAACGGAAATGACGGAAATTCGGTGTGGATGGTAAGGTAGTTATTTACTGGTAACGTAGCGTAGAGTTCTTCTTTATCCAGGCTGATGTGCTGTGGTGGCGGTAGGTGTCAGGACGTTACAATATATATAATATATATATATAATTATGTAACTTAGGTTCTATGATACAAATCAAACAAGTGACATGGAAAAAATTCACGATCTTCCCGAGGCAAGTTTGGATTGAAGTAAAAAGAGATAAAAATTTATTTCAAGGTTTTGACGGTCCATGCCGTCCTGTTTAGGAAACGGTCAAAGTGAATTTATTCTGTAAGAAGGTATTTCTACATACGTAAAAACTTAATAACTAAGAATCCAAATAACACCTGTGAACTTACAATAATATCAGCATCGCAGATACATGGTTCTCGCTTGTATATAAATTCATTCCCGCACTGGCATCGGCGGGGAGACAGATAGTTTGATATGTGTCTTTCAGTTGTTTGGCTTATAATTTTCCTGAGGACCACTGTATCGAAGCATATACACTAGTGCAGACACGAAAACCTCGCGCGGTTTCTTTATATTTTTGCCACTGACGTCAGTCTATTATTTCTTGCAAAAGGTGTGTGTAAACAGTATTGACCTGTTGTGTATCCTATTCCTGATTAATTTCATTAAGAGTAACGTGATGTTTTGTCGTCGGAAAGTATGATTGTTCTGTTCATAAAAATAATTTATGTAAGGCAAACTAACGATGTTCCGCTCCCTCGTGGTATCTTTATACATATGTATCGTACCTGATGTTATTGTTGATAATCTCTTCCTCAAGTATTTTTTTATAAAATCGGTGGGGTAGTTATTATCAATGAGTAGTTGTTTTGCGATAAGGATGTTTTTATCGTGAAATATTTTTTCAGCTAATTTTATCGGTCTATCAATATTATTGGTCACCATAGCAATTTTTTGCGATGACGGATGTTGTGATATATTAAAAAGCGGTCTGAGAAGATTGGTTTATATTTACTGTACCGTTGCCATTGCCTGCAAAGGTAAACATAATGCAGATGTTGTCTGGTATAAAATAATTTGTTGCTTTCAATTTTTTGTTAAAAATGGAGTCTTCTAATTTTATCATTCAGTTTGATATTGGTCGGTGTCTGAGTTAATGTTTGTATGTGGTGTTGAGCTGTTATTGTTAGCCGTTAAGTTATTTGATTTTCTATCATTTATTGTGTTAAGTGTTCATCTTGTGCTCCTGCGGTTGTACGTCGCGTCTTCTCGGTGGAATTCGCGACCTCGTGCTTCGGCTTATGTTCGCGTGTGTGTGCGTGCCTCGAGGCTGTAGTGTTAGCATTTTTGGCTAAGGCTTCCACGTTTGGACGTATCCCTTTGGAGCGAACGTGCTGTGGCAACATCCCTTGTTGCCCAGGCGCCAAGCTTCTGGATCTGCGACCAACCTCACTTCTTCATCATCCTCACTTCTCAGGCCCGTCTTACTAGTCCATCAGGACTTGTTAGCCACCAGGAAAGAAGCTGCGGCAACATGCGACCAGCGTTCGGCTCACCGTCATCTTCAGCGGCGGCGTTCGATTTGCGACAATTGCGCGGGCTTCGACAGTTTGGTAAGAGAGATCTCTCGGCGGCATTTATTTTTAAGTTTACTGTTTTGCGATCTATGATTAACTTTATTGATTTGCTGCCAGACAGCATCTTGGCCTCGCTCTGCGTAGCCATCTAATAAATTAATAAACTATATTGTACATAAGGCTGCATAATTGCTGCAATAGCTCTGTAAACGTTGTATTAGATGAATTGACTGTGATATTGACTGTGATAATGTAAATCACTGTGATTAACTATAAAAGAATAAGGGCCTAGCCCGCAACTTTTTCTCTACAAGTGCCGCTAAGAGCCAAAAAAATTGTACTGAGTGAACTTTGTAATGTTTTATATTTTTTGACTTGCTCAAATAAAATTTATTCTATCCTTTCTATTCTATTCTATCGCAAAAAAATTGCTATGATGTACAATAATATTGATAGAGCTGCTATGTGACAACTTTGCATGTAATGTGGTGAGACTGTCTTCGAGAGGAGGAAAATATAAAAGGAGACGCCGGGACCGAGAATCGATCCGGCGCTCCCGAGATCTCTAGGCGCACGCTCCAGCCATTGAGCCAACGCCGCCGTGTCGACGCAGTGACGTCAGCGTGGGGAAGTAGAGCTTGGAGACGCGTCGGAGGTCCGGAAATACTTCCCAGCGTCCCCAAGCCACGCTACCTCACGGCACTCCGACTCGAGCCGAGCTCCAGTTCGGTCGACCATTTTTTAGTTTAATTTTTCTGGTTAATTTGTTTGTACATCAATTGTAAAATCTAAATTAGTTTCATTGCTTTAAATTGAATGCTTTATGAATAAAATCTTTACGTCAAGATATTGAAGTGTTTTATATTGGTTTCAAAAATATTAAGTTCCAAAAACCAAAGCGGGTCCTAAACGACACATTAATCAGAGGGCGAGAAAAGCAGTTGTGAGAAGAAGGAAAGAAGTCACCCTTTTTCATTCGCCACTTATGACAAGGTAAAGGACATTTTATACTTTATGTGAGAGTGTGAGGGAGAGAAAGCAATTAATATTGGCAGTCAGGAGAGATTAAGTGAGTCCAGTCTCTCCAACAGCTGTATAGCTGTGTGCATGTAAATGATCTCACAAACTAAGCTATTTAAGTGACAACCTTCACTTAACAAAAATTGGAGGTCCCACCGAGATTCATGCGTGATTGTCACTCAACAAGAGCGATAAAATTAGTTAAAAAAATATTTCACGATAAAAAAATCAGGTCCGGACCATATGCATAAAGATAGCACGAGGAAACGGAACATCATTAGTTTGCCTTACATAAATTGTTTTCATGAACAGATTAATCATACTTTCAGACGACAAAATGATATTTACTTGATATTACGTGATACGTTACTTCGGAAAATTAATAGTGGTATGTGCATTATTATCAAACAAGGCGAAGACAAAAAAGAAAAAAACCTTGAGAATAATTTCTAGAAAATTAAAAGAGAAAATTTAAGAAGACAGTATTGACCGTCGAAAAGTTTAAGTAAAAGAAGTAAATTTTTATCTTATTTATTTCAATTCTAAGCTGCCTTCGGAAGAAAGTTAACATCCTCCAAATTTTTTGAATAATATTATCTGTCTGTTCCCATTTTGACTAGATATATTAATCATTCTCTTTCAACTTCATTTAACCAAATAACCAACTACAGAACTATAAAAAGCGATCACTCTTTTGCTTGCCTCACCAACGCGCATTTCATTCACAATGCAATGAGCTATTAGGGTATAATAAAGTTAGGATATAATATATAAGTATTTATCGAAGTCAGAAAACGTAAAAAAAAGTTAGGATATAATATATAGTTTTTTAATTATCCGCAGGTTTTATTATATTTGTTTGCAACAATATATGGTCATGAGTAAGTGTAGGCGCCAATATATGTGTGAATATTAGCTTTCTACTTTGTTTTTATTTAAAACTAGCAATTAAATGTTTAACAAAATTTTAATAATATAAAAATACAATACAAGCATAACAAATTTTTGTTGTTATGCGATTATTACTTACGTACATTGTACTTTTGTATTTGTGATCGGAAGAAAATTCGGAAGAACTATCACCATAATGAACATTAGTTAAGTTTCCTATTTGATTTAAAAGAAAATGTATGTAGGTAAAATTGTATTTAGATATAAATTTAGAAAAACATAATATGAAATCTGATAATATTTTTTGAGATGTATACATAAGTTTCACTGGTTTATCGCAAAGTGTACAATTGTTTGAAGATGCAAATTCAAAATTATACGCATGTATTTTTTGTGCTAGATTACAAACTGTTAATGTTGACAAATTATTATACTTATTTAAAATACATATGAATTGTCTTGTAATCTCTTGTACAGAAGGTTTGCTTATTTTTTTAGTTTGTATTCTTTTGGATGTTATATATTGATGATTAAAAAATGATGAATAGAGCTTTACATCTTTCTGAGTAAAACTTTGCAATGGGTAACAAACTGTTATCCGACACTTTTTTTTTTTTTTTGAACAACATTCATAAGGGATGTGTATCCCTTTTCCTAGGATCAAATTATTGAGAATTTCGGCGGACAGATCTATTGCTAAATCATTTATTAATACGGTATTGCAATTTAGTTTATTAGCCACTTTCACAACTAATTTTTTTCGTAACCTAGATAAAAAATCTTGTTTTGCAGTATTATTCAACAATTTTTTTGCAAAATTGTTCAAATTTTGCCCAGTTTCTACGTCATGACTACCCCTTGTGTTGTCAGTTGGTAGTAAACGTATTTTTTCTTCCTTAAAGAAATCCGAAAGGAATATTGTGTAATATTCAAACCTAAGTTTTGAATTTTTGCCTAATGAAATATCTCTGGTTAATTCTTTCATATCAGTAACCTTGTCGTTGATATCCTCTGAAATCATTGTTATTGCATTAATAATAAATATCTACTAAAAAACATTCTAATGAGTTTCAATAATGTGTTCTTACCGCCTATATACAGACAATATACTTTTTGTGGTAAACCAAGTAGCGAAGATTCTCCAATACTTTTTGTTAATAAATAATGCAGCATTGAATAATTAGCTGTATTTGAGTAAACTATAAGGATATTTGAACGAGAATGGAATATTTTGTTTCTATTTAAATTATAAGTAAACTTTAATAATATGTTCTTGGTAAAACAGTCTTTGCATTTATCTGTTTCATTCTTCAAAATAGACATTTCAGAATTAGAACATTGGCTACACTTATCCCAATACCTGGAACATATAAATTTTTTAATCACAGAATTCAAATAAAAAGAGCTTAATATTTGATATAAATTAACGTTAATTTTGTACATATAAGATACAAAAACATGTAAATAAAATCTAAAGCTATAATATATGTAGAGGAAGGTCCTCTATCTGACTCTATCCCTTGGTGGTGAACCATATTTGTTTAATTGACTGTATCCGTCTTCCCGAGGCAGGATAGTGGAAAGAAGGGAAAGAAAAAAATGGTGACATTTATTTCTTTTCAACGTTGAAAAGAAATAAATGTCATAGTTTTTTTCTTTCCCTTCTTTCCACCAGCCTGCCTCGGGAAGACGAATACAGTCAATTAAACAAAATAAAGCTATAATATCTATAGATACACAAAATACATAGAGATTTTCTTTATATTGCTATAGCAAAAGCTAGGCAGTCTGGATTTCTTTGAAAAAAAAATCACAAAATTCTTTTGTAACAATATCTTTAAAATAGGCCTAGTCCAATGTTAGGGTAAGCGCATTAACACAAGTTATATATATATATCTATAGTACTGCCTCTATGTCAACCGATCAAAAATGAGTTAATTGGGTTCCGAAAAAAATCTTACAGTATTCTATAGATAATTTTCAAACAAAAATGTATATATGTATGTATAGCTAAATTGCTTCTAACATGCCAAAAAATAATTTAGTTTGCTGAGAAAAGTAAAAAAATCTTCAATCTCAAATTTTGATATAGCTATAACTTTGCAACCAAGGCACCTTGAGGTCTGAAATTTATTTTACGTTCCTTTGAGAGTATACTGAACTAGGAAAAACATGTTGACCGAGATTTAAAAAATTTCGCCACGGGTTGACGTGGAATGGCCGATATACCGGCTGTCCAAACCACCCTTCCACCCCACAGATAGTAGCGGAAAATGTTTTGTATCAAAATCTGACAACTCTGTTATAGGAAAATGGAGTGCGGTCTATCGATTGGACGTGTAGCTTATTTAGACCGGTGGCTTATTTAGAGAAGTACATTTTTTTAAATGGAACATACTTATTTTCTTTTCAGATTCGGATTCTCCGTTGAAATATATAAAACTTTTATTTGAACATTTTTTGAAAAAATGATTTTTGAGCTCTAATTGACCTTTGAAGTTTGGAACCCGAAGATTCGTATTCATATTACGAATTCGCCCATTTTACATTTAAAATCGGATGTGTGGCACTTAAATATCATACTCTTAGGTTTTTGGAGTCGCTGAATCTGAACCCGAGGTCAGTTTGTCCATATCAGGTCATTTCAAGGTCAGTTAGAGGTCAAACTGAGAAAAAGTTGGATAATCAAGTTCAATAGATCTTTATAATGTTTTTTTAGGTCGCTGAATTCAAACCCGAGGCCTATTTTCTCGTATCAGGTCATTTCAAGGTCAAATTAGGAAAAATTCGGCGAGTAACTCCAATTACCATCTTACGAAGATTTTTTGAATCGCTGAGTTCAGAGAAAAGTAAATTGAGAGTAAAAGACGCCTTAAGTGTCTGAATTGCTTATCCGTATTCTTGCGATCATATTTGCTCTTGTTGTTGGTCGATCACGATACACTAAATCTTTAATTCTACCCCATAAATAATAATCTAATACAGTCAAATCTGGAGACCTTGGTGGCCAGTTGACTGTATACCCTATCCATCTGTTTTGAAATAATTGGTTTAAAGCGGCTCGAGATATATGTGCTGTATGAGCTGAACATCCATGCTGCTGGCACCGCCTACCCCGACGTATGTGTAGAGGCACATCATCTAATAATAATGGCAATTCTGTTTCAGTAGAAGTTCAACGTAGCGGTGCCGATTTAGATTACCTTCAAAGAAAACTGGATCTGTGATTCGGTTATCAATTATGCCACACCATACATTAACTTTTTAAATACATTGGCGATCAATTGCTCTTAGCTAGTGAGGATTTTGTGGTGCCCAGTAGTGACAATTTCAAGTATTTATAGATCCGTCACTCTTAAACGTACATTCACCAGACCATAGAATTCTTTTATGAAAATCTATTGGTTGAACACGAGATCAGTTGCAAAATTGAAGACGTTGGGCAATGTCATCATTATCAAGATCTTGATGCAATTGCATTCTGTAAAGATGAATCTTGCTAATTATTAATAATTAACGCCTTCTTAATGAATCACGTGGGTTGATAATTGCAGATGCTAAAATATCTGCTGATTTTACATCTCTATCCATCTCCATTTATCCACAGTAAAACATGTAAAAAAAAAAAGTTTTTCAAAAAAATTTTGATTTCATTAATCACTTGTTCGTCTATTACATTAGTTTATATAATCAAAGGAATTTTAAATAGAAAAAAATCCATGTAATAATAATTACAGAACTACGTAAAAAGTTATCACAAGAATTATAATTTAAAAGGATTTCAAGATGCCATCGACAATCTTCGCGTGTAAAGGTCAGAAAATACCTAGAACGAATGACAAAATAAGGAAAGTCATATTCTTGGAATATTGAGAATAAAACTTTCTAAAACATTCAAGTCACGGTAAATCTGTTAATTATCGATCTTAAAAATGTATTTAAAGAGATATTTGACTCAAATACACAGTCTTTTTCAAGATAAGCCCTTTTCTCAAACTCACCTTAAAATAATCTTGAATTGACCTGTTACGGACAAACAAACCCCGGAATTGGATCCATCAATTCAAAATATATCTATTTATAAAGATCTATTGATCTTGATTGTCCAACTTTTTCTCAGTTTGACCTCTAAATGGCCTTGAAATAACCTGATGGACAAACTGACCTCGGGTTCAGATTCAGCGACACCAAAAACCTAAGAATATGATATTTAAGTGTCACACATCCCATTTTAAATGTAAAATGTGCGAATTTCAATGGAGAATCCAAATCAGAAAAGAAAATAAGTATGGTCCATTAAAAAAAATGTACTTCCGGGTTCTTCAGATCTGAATAAATCATTTCCGGTTGTAACCGGAAGTTGGTTTCACGTCCAATTGATAGAGCGTACTTGATTTACCTGTAACGGTGTTGCCAGATTTTGATAAAAAACATTTTCCGCCACTCTCTGAGTGGCGGGTGGTTTTGGACTCCCGGTATATATATATATATATATATATATATATATATATATAGAGAGAGAGAGAGAGAGAGAGAGGTACGTATATTGCTCCTCAAAATTCAATCACTATGTTTTTGAGGACCAACGGGGAACTGAGTTTTTTTTAAATTGCGACGTGCGACGTTGCAGCCGCGCCGAAATTCAGCTTCGACGCGGCAGATTCCCTGACCTGACAACGAGCGCCGATCGGCTCACGAGAAACCTCTGTTGTCAGAGAAGGAAGAGTTCGATGAATTCCCGAGCCAAGCGAGGTGAGCCCGTCGTTCCGAGAAAACGAGAAAACGCGACATCATGAACGGAAGAGAGAGCCAGTCGAGTGCGATCTTGTATCACAAGCCGCTAATCAGTGCACAGCTTTCAGCGGCCCGAAAAGTAGAGGAGGTCGGGCGCGCGACTGCGGAGAGAGAAAGAGAGAGAGAGAGGGAGAGAGGGAGAGAGAGAAAGATAGGGAGAAATATAGCGAATCAAAGCATTTCGGTAGCTATTCTCCCTCAGCCGCCGCCTCCTCCTCCTATTCTACTCTCATTTCCTCGAGTGTCTAATTAAACCCTCGCTCTCCCTCTGCAAGCAGTTTGCTGATACATGAGACTGTTCGTCTGCCTTCTCTGGTTGTGAGAGCCTGGCGAGCCCCAGCCAAATTCTCGTCACTTCTGCGATACCTCAGCCTCCTTTAATCCATACCCAAAGGCATTAAAATTGGCGTATAAAATCTTTCTTGATGAGCTTCGCTCGTGCGCGACTGTATATACGCAGCATTTTCTACCTTCCTCTCGACTCTCCTGACAGCGTCGCTCCTCCCATTCCGCGCACCAGTCGAGCAGAATAGTATTCCCATGCCACCGCCGGATTATGCGTAGCGGCATCCTGCCATTCTCCCGTTGGTGTCCTTAACGGCTAGCCTAGGCCTCCTATTACCGCAGTGGCATTATCCGGATGGCCCGGCAACAACGCCGTGGCTGTCCCACCAGCCCCCGAAGTTGTTGCGCAGTAGCCAGATGTACAGAGATACAGTTCTTAGAATTGTGTTTCTAATATGTAGACCAGGATGGTTACAGATTGGCATGGCTCTAAGGTGACGTAACTTAGATAACTATTGGAATCGCTCGAGAATGGTATACTTATTGAAAATATCCAGGTGTGCCAGCTTAAAAAGGTGTGCTGTTTGTATAAACAACGAAATAGTGAACAAGAATGCAAAAATTGCGTTTTTTCCCCGGAAACTATCGCATATAACTCGGTAAGTATGCGTTTTAGAGAAAAAAAGTTTTACTTATAAATTTGTTCGTTATGAAATTTTCTACGAGATAAAGTTGATCCAATATCCATAGATTTGAAATGTTCGCTTCAAGATGTTCGAAAACGCAAAAAAAGTAGGTAAAAAAAAGTAATTTTAAATTATTTATTTAACAATGAAAAATAACCCAATCACGCCATAAATTTAGAGAAAAGTACGCGACTCTGATACAAAACGAGAGCCGCAAGGCCGATTGAGATCGGACTGACAGTTTTTGCATAATGCAATTGTTAATTAACCTACCTGGAAAAATGACCTTTTTTTTCAATTTTGTGCCAGGCTCAAAGTTATGAATATTTCTTTGCACCCGCGCTTTTACACTTTCTTGAATGTTTAAACTATCATATACAATGGCTATCTTAACCATTTATCAATTTTTAATATCTTTTTGAGCGGTTATAAAAAGTTTGAAAATTTTCGCTTTTAAATAAATAAACCTGCGAAGCGGGAGTTGCGATTGGGAAAAATCGGAAAGTATAGAAAATTAGTACTCGGAAAGACGCTTCTTTAAGGGGACACAACACCTTTAAACCCTGCCAAAAAGAACACTATGTAAAATCCAGAAATTTTAAGTAAATAATTTAAAATTTTGTATAGATATATTTAGCATAAATACGTATAATTTTAGCATGCTTAAACATTAATAATCCCTGCTGGCCCATTGCGGCACTCGGTGCATGAATTTCTGAACTTTTTCACTGTCCGTAGGATTCCAAGTGAACGAATGGTTCTTTTTGGCCGAAATTCAAGCAGAATACTTTGTACACTTGCAGTTTTGGTATGAATGCAGGGATTTTAATTTCAATGTTTAGAAATGATTTGGCGATGAAAAAACTGCATTTTTTTTATTTTGTTCGCTTATTCTGACACCTTTTTGTGTATAAAACATTTTCTATACATTTAAATCAAAATCCCAGCATTCATACCAGAACTAAAGGTGTACAAAGTATCCTTCTTAAATTTCAGCCAAAAAGAACGATGCGTTCACTTGAAATCCTATGGACACTGAGCTGAAATCAGTAAAAACAACATTTAGAGAAAATCAACTTTAAAGTTTATGAAAATTGTTGAAAGCGTAACTTAAATTAGTGCTTATCAAATCCTTTGGGACCAAATTTTCTATCTTCCAAACACATAGACCTTGATTCTCAGCAATTATTAGGTATATTCACTTATATCTCTGGCTTCTGTACGGCTTTTCTTACCTGCAAACAAAAAAAGGCATTTTATGAATTTTTGACAATTTTTGATAAGAGGGATATTTTATCCTTGATAATGATAACATTTAATACTTATCTTTATTTTGGTTAGTGTGTTTAATCTTTCAGTTGAAACTGATAGAAAATTACCAGTCTAACCTCCAAATGTCACCAAGCAGGTTAATGTTACCAGGGTCAGCTATAAAAGATAAAATAAATTAATGTTTCAATTTCTTAAAAATGAAATGAAAAAATACAGAGAAATATACTTATCTTTTTTTTTTTAGTCATCACAAGGCCTTTTACTTCAAAATACTTCAGTGCACACTGCCAAATGTGCTCTTGCAACGTAGCAATCCTCCTATTGTAGCTCCCTGGCTCTCCTTCTGAGGGTTCTTATTTCATTCATGCTGGCCTAGACTTGTCGCTTAGCATGAAAAATCCTCTGGGCATCCGCAGAGTTTGCCCACTCTGTAGCAGCGTACCCAGGTGCCACGATACTGCAACGATGAAAAGCCTTTTTTTCTCCAGGAACCATCTCCAGAAACATTCAGTTCAGGTACTCCAGTCTCTGTAGCTGCTTTATCTTCTATCACTACAGTCTTCTTAAAGTCTTTGGCAACTTTCTCACAAAATGTTGATAGACTAGCGTGCCCAAGTCCAAAAGCACATTAGTAACTACTGTTCTTCTGTTGCTAAATTTTCTGCATGAGTTGATACTCGCATCTACCAGCTCACTACATTCAATACATTCTACTTCAATCTTGATTCCTAATCCTTGAGCTTCAGATTCGCCAAGTTTAACTTGACCATGGCATTGTTTGCAAATCAAAAGTTTCTTGAGAGCTTCTGACCTCAGAAGTTCCTTTCGCTGCTGGAATTTGAATCTTTCTTGCTGAACTTGAAGGTCTTATCTTGTTGGCAGGTTCATCGTCGCATGTTACTCCTAGAAATCTTCTTGGCCTCTTCTTGTCTTTTCTTCGAGAGTTCTTCTTGTCAGGATGGGTACTCGCAAACCTTCCCTTGGCATCTCGACTATCACACATTTTTTAAATCACTATCACTTCACACTTTTTTAAAAAAACTTCACTGCTCTACTTTTACACTAACACTTCTCTTTTTTTTTCTTATTAGGGTTATAAGCTATAAGCTACAACCTCAAAAACACTATAAACAGTACTTAGATTATATCTAAAACGCTTTTGAAAAATATCAGCTTTATTTATTTACTTAGATATCAGCTGTGTTTACATAGTGTAAATCACATTTCAGTACTTCATCAGCTGTGTTCAAATATTTTCAGTCTACTATATAGAGAAACGGCGGAACGTTTGCTCTGGCGTGTGCATCACGCACAAAAATTTTCATAAGCATTGTGTAGTGCGTGCTCGAAGCCGAAATTCGGAGGTATGGGATAGGCTGCGAAACTTGAAATGAGCGCTATAAAATCGGCTCGCTTGCTCCAGGATGATATATTTCGGGTTCTACTGCACCGATTTTGATAATTTTTTTTTTAAATTGAATTAGAAAATCAATATATACAACTAATTTACTAATTCTTGACAATATATTACAAGAGATCAGTTGTAAATATACAAAGGGCTGCACTAAATCTTGTAGTTGTATAAACACGCGGCTGGCACTCGATTTATTATTATTTTTTTAAGAGTATGTAAAACGGAGCGATTTCATAATAATTGTGTCCGTGCAGATCTTTGTCATAAACGCGTAAACGGCAGATGCGCAGCAAAATCGACTAGCAATTGAACCTGAACGATCGCCACAGTACCCTCTTGCGAATGATGAAATCACGATATTTATGACGAACGTGCGTATACATGTGTGTATGAGATTTCGTGTCTACAATGATGCTTTGAAAGTGTGTGCGCAATTTACAATAAAAAATGTATGTGCATATGGGTGTATACATAGTTTCACATTAATTAAAAAAAAGGTATACAATAAAATAATAATTATTAATTAAATCCCGCCTGGTAACGATCCGAAAAGCGGACACGTCGTCCAAATCGGCGGGCTTGTCCAGGGTCGGATGTTCTTCCGTCCTGCATGGTCGGTTCGGCTGGTTGTTCCGGTGGCTGATGTACGCTGGCTTGAGTCCGTCGATGCTGACAGTAACGTCCTTGCCGTTGGTTCGAACGACAGAAGTTTTGTCGTTTCGGCTGATTACTGCGTTGGGATCGTCGTAGGGCATGTCCAGAGACGTTTTCATGGCGTCGTGCCGTACGAAAACGTGTTCTGCCGTTGCCAGGTCCTTGAAAACGAAAGTCTTCGTTGCCCCGTGTCGTGCGACATCTACTCTTCGTATTTGTTGCAGGTGGTGTCGAAATTCCTTCTTGAACGTCGGCTGGTCGTCGCCCGGCCGTTCACTGTTGACCAAGAATTCTCCGGGTAGTCGACCGTGCGGCGGCCGATGGCTGTCTTGTCAATGTCGGCCTCGGAGACGGGAATTTGATTGTAGGCCCGAACTAAATCGATCTTAGACAAGATCTTACCTCAGAGCGACTGCGCAAAATCTCTAATATTTGGCACTGGGTAGCGATCCGAGATGATGCGCGCGTTGAGACCTCGGTAGTCGCCGCACCTTCTCCTGTCGTCCTCACCCATTGGAGCTATGTGAAGGGGTGTAGCCCAGCTTCCATTGCCACGACGGGCCGCCCCCAGCTGCACCAAGAGGTCGAACTTTTGACATGACATGCGGAGGCGTGTCGGCGAGAGTCGACGCGATTTGCAGAAAACTGAAGGTCCGGGCTTCGTCTAGGTGTGGTGTTGCATGCTTCCTCACCGGTACTCGTCGGTCGGGCCGGGTGATATTCGGGAACTGGGCTAACAGCTAGTGAGCTTGAAGTACCGGAGATTATCTTGATATGAAGGCATTCCGTTGCGTCGAGCTGTCCCCGAGAGGCGACGTGCGTTTCTCGGTCAATGAGTTGACCGCCGGACAGACCGACGAGAAGCCCGTATTGCGCAATAAAATCGGCGCCAATTATCGCCTTGGGCACATCAGCGATGACGAATTTTCAGACAAGCGCGCGTCGGAGGCATAGGTTGAGTGAGAGCGCGATGGTGCCGTATGTATACATCGGCGTCTCGTTGGCAGCAGCTAACTCGAATTCCATCTTCTTGAGCGGGCTGTGGACGGATGCACAAGAATATACGCACAGGTCAGCACCTGTTTCAATAAGGTACTTAACCTGGTATAACGTTCTAGCAATTATATTGTTAGCAATTTATTGCTATCACGTCATTAGGTATCGTTTGTCACGTGCCGAGCGGTTGCATGGGCAAACAGTGGATGCGTGGCTAATGCGGAGGTAAGGAACTTAGGTAAAGGATTTGGTCCTCCTATACAGGAGTGAAAATAACTTTTTATAAATATATTTAATTGATTTGCTTACTTTAAATACCTTGCTGTAGATTTATGTTCGAATAAATAATAGAATGCTCTTGATCTAGTTCACTATGTATGTCATTACCTTTTATTACAATAATAGATATCTGTCGAATAACAGTACTCTCGATTTAGTCTTCGGTGCACAACAAGTATATTGATATTTCCTAAATAAATTAGGATTTGACACTGTATTATATGCTCAGTAGCAGAGTTAATAATATATATTGATACTAACTATAATAATGGTAATAACAAAGGTAGTTATAATGTACTTTTACGCAGCACGCGAAGTAAAGTTTTTACGATTCAATCGGACAGAGTTTCGTCTACTACTGATCAAGAATATACTGTCTCGACAGTAGGGCTGTCGCAGTTTATATATTAAGTTCTATGTCCATACTTGGTTCAGAGATAATTTTGAGGCTCTAATTAAGATGCACAACACCTTTAGGCCTAGTCATACAATCAAGCGGCATTGCCCTTTGTTGGTTTCGGCGAGTGGTATAGCGAGTCCTAGTCAAAGTTTCGATAACAGAATATTAAATGCAAAAGTATCGATGTAGTGAAATAAGTGTTGCGACAAAAAGTTGTTAAAATTGGGGGTATATTACACTGACTCTCACGGTCCGTGATAAAAAGGCGGCGCGTGGTCGGACTGTGGTCGCTTGCCGCTATTAGCAATAGTCGGGGTTGTCACTGCCTCAGGACTGCGAACGGAGACGCCGAACGACCGCGCGGATTTCGGCTCTATTTTCGGCTGCAGCGAGAAGCGGTCGATAGCCGTACCTTGGAACGTTTCGGCCGATGCGACCTGAGGTGGTGTAAGTGCCTGGGCCTTTGATCGTGCTCATTATTTATTGGCGAGCTCGGCGACCTTCTCGAGCGGCTGGTCGTGCTGCGTTGCGATGATAGCCTGCACTTGCACGGGCAGGCGGCTGGTCCAGAGCGTCCGGATCATGGCTTCGGACGTGCCGTCGAGTGCGAGGCTAAGCAGGTATCGCGGGAACTGCGAGGACGTGCGATCCCCAAGCACTTGCTCTTCTAGAAGTTGCTTGGTCTTGGCGTTCTGAGAAACGTTCAGTCGTTTCAACAGCTCCGACTTCATGCTGGTGTACGGCGTCGCCGGGGGCGCCGACATAATGAGATCCTTGACGAGGACAGCGTGACGAGGAGTTGCTGCAGCGATGGTTGAACTTGGTAGCCTCTGTCGTCATTCCACTTGCCGCGAAACTTTGCTGCAGCTGGCGGAACCACAGCTCGGGCTCGCCAAGGATCAGGGGTGCCACGCGGAAACCGATTCTCATCACCTCGACGATGATTGCGGCAGGCGAAACATTGGATTGCGTTTCATACATTGCTCGTGTTGCCCGTCACTCGTACAAACACTAAAAAGGAAAAAGTGTCACTGCTTGCCTTCTAGCCTCTGCTCACCGGTTTGAAGATTCTGGCACGCGGTGCTCTGCATAGATACACTGCCGAAAATCACGTTGTGGTCACCACTTTGGGAGCACGGTAGGCGAGAAAAGGAAATTGGAAAAAACGTCTAACACGGAATACTTTGAAACTTAGATTTATTTTTCCTTTGCAGCGTGTGAGAGTGCGCGGGTATTGTAAGAAAAGAGAGATGCGGCTTGTGTCTCTTGTCGGTAATGACTGTTGTATCGTTTTTCATTTTCGGACCGTCTTCTTGGTTATCCCCTCTCCTTTGCACTCAGCTGGCCGCGGGGGGCAAAGGAAGCGCGCCAAAACGAGCGCGACAGCCGGTATACCTGGAAAAGGGAACGCCGGACACCTCTGCCTAGCAGCACGCGTGGCTGGCACACGTTTTATTGCTAGTGTCGTATACCTAGGCGTGCTCTTCGCCGTTCAACGATTATTGTTTTAAGAGTGTGTAAAACGGAGCGATTTCGGGAAAAACCGAAAGGATAAGTCCTTGATATTATGTCTGTGCACCTCTTCGTCATAAACGCGTAAACAGCAGATGCGGAGCAAAATCGACTAGCAATTGAGCCTGAGCGATCGACACACACACACACACACACACACACACACACACACACACACACACACACACACACACACACACAACTCCGCTACACCGGTCCCAAGCCCGGGGCCCCACTACCCAAGAGGTGGGGAAGGAGGAGGGGGAGGAGTAACAACCTCGCTTAAAAAACCAAGGTGCATCTGGCCCGGATGCTAGCACTTTGTTAAAGGGCCCCTTCCTAGGGTACAGGAGCTAACGGTGCTGCCACGAAAGTCCTCGGCACCCCAGCACTGCTTAGAATTACCGAAACATCAGGTATTTAGGGTGGCAAGGACAATCAATCAAGAAGCGTTCTCAAACATATGAGTACCCAGGCAGGCATTACTAATCCTGCCGTCGATTCCGATCGGGTATCAGCCCCGGTGGTCGACGCTCGCCTCCTTGGGGATAAACCCCTTGGATCTGGGAGAGGCGAAAGTACGCTTTCGAAGTACAACACAACCAGCCCCGCTGTAGGTAACCTGGCACGGGAAGGCAATGGTAATGCTACAGGAAAGAAGGCAGAGAATATGGAGGTAGACGCAGATGGCGACAAGCGAGCAGAAAGCGCGACCTCCAAAAACGTGCACTTAGATCGCCTTGGCAGCAAAATCGATGAGCTGATCGATTATGTCAGGGACAGACACAATGTGCACAAACAAATTAAGGATCTCGCCCGGAGCATAAGGGCCAGCTACAGGGCTCTCTGCTCTGCAGACGATAACCTTATGCAGTGCCAACGGCCAGGGACTAAGGGCAAGGTGACCCAAACAACCCCTGGCCTTCTGGAAAGGGCAATTAGCCTAGCAGAGGCGAATGAAGTGACCCCTAAGCCGGTCGGCAAGGGGAAACCACAGCAGGCTAGCCGCGTTAGTAGGGCGAGCACTGCAAGAAGAGTAGCCGACGACAATGTCCACCAGAGGGAGAAAGACTCGTGGCAAGAGGTGGTGACAAGGAAGGCAAAGAAGAAAAAAGAAAAAAGCGTGAACAGGAAGGACAACACTGGTGCTCGTGGCCAAGACCAAAAAGGCACCAGAAAAAGTAGGACGGCAAGAGCAAGACCTCCTAGACCTGACGCCTTAGTCATCAAGGCCGAGGGTGGAAAAAGCTACGCCGAAATCCTAAAGAAAATGAAGGCAGAGCCTAGCCTAGAAAAGTTAGGAAACAGCGTACATAGAATACGCAAAACAACAGCAGGAGATCTGCTACTCGAACTACGACGTTCCAAGGAGGTGGAAACAGCTGAGCTCCAGGAAGCGGTGAAAGCAGTACTAGTGGAAACTGCTACAATCAGGGCGCTGCATTATGAAGAGGCCTTCGAGATTAAGGATCTTGACATGCTGACCACTAAGGAGGATATAGTGGACGCACTACGCAAAAATAACGAGGAAGGACATAATTTCGAACCTACGGCGGTTAAGTCGCTTCGTAAAGCTTATGGAGATACGCAGAAAGCAATAGTACAGTTACCTGCCCAGATAGCCCAGAAGTTTATCAAGGGTGAGAAGATAAAGATAGGGTGGGTTATCTGCCGAATAAGGGCAATAAAGCGAGACACCCGCCCGCTCAGGTGCTATAAATGCTTGGGCTTCGGCCATACTGCTGCAAGCTGCATTGAGCAGCACGATAGAAGCCGCTGCTGCTACAAATGTGGCTCAGCGGGACATGTAGCGAAAGACTGCACAAACCAGCCCAGCTGCATTCTCTGCAGAGGAAAGAACGACGTAGAGAGAAGCGATCATGCCGCAGGTAGCTATAATTGCCCAGCGTACCAAGCGGCAGTGAAAGCCACAAAACAAAGAAGATGAGAATAGTACAGTTAAACCTGAACCACTGTGAGATAGCACAGGACCTTCTCTGTCAGTACGTCCGTGAGCAGAAGATTGATGTTGCTATAATCAGTGAGCAGTACAGAGATCTTGAACAGCCAAGGTGGGAATCCGATGGCTCCGGTAAAGCAGCTATTTGGGCGTGCAGAGACCTTACCTTTCAAAGTAGGATGAAAGTCAAAGAAGCAGGTTTTGCCAGCGCAAAGATTGAGGGTATACAGGTATACAGCTGTTATGCCCCACCCAGTGCGCCAATAGATCAGTTTCAGCAGTTCTTGGACCGGCTAGTACGAGATGTCAGGGCTAAAAAACCAGCTATTATAGCTGGGGACTTTAACTCATGGGCGGTTGAATGGGGCAGCCGAAAAACTAATAGAAGAGGACAGGCCCTACTAGAGGCATTCACACTTCTGGACATGGTGCTGGTGAACGAAGGCAACGTACCAACCTATAAAAAGGTGGACGCTGAATCAGTGATCGACTTAACATTTGTTAGTAGATCTCTGGTAAAAGAGGTGAGTAAATGGACCGTAAGCGATCACTTCACTAATAGTGATCACCACGCCATTATAATGGAGCTGGGCACACAAAACATGGTGCACTGTACTACTAACCCTATAAGTACGAAAATGGAATGGAAAGCCAAGGAGTACGACAAGGAACTATTTCTGATGATGTTAGGAAATATCCAATTGACGGGATCAGCAGAACATAAGGCTGAACAAATGACAAAATGGCTCACCCGAGCCTGTGACGCAGTTATGCCAAGAAAAGTGCCCAATCAAAGATGGGCACCAGTATATTGGTGGAATGAGAAGATTAGATCAGCGCGCTCCGCTTGCCACCGAGCACGAAGAATGCAGCAGAAGAATGAAAGAAGCCAAGTGCACCCTCAAGAAGTGCATCAGTGAAAGCAAGCAGAGATGTCATAAGGAGCTGCTAGAAGAGGTCAATAAAGATCCATGGGTACTAAAGAGGGTAGTGACAACACTTTTTCCAAGTCAGCCGGACGCACCATATGCTATAGCAGAGGAAGTGCGGGAAGAAAATATACCTCCAATTACAGTTGAGGAGCTACTTGTAGCAAGCAAGAGGGTAGGAAACAATAAGGCTCCCGGTCCTGACGGCATACCAAATGTAGCGCTGAAGCATGCCATCGAGGCTAAACCTGAAGAATTTGTTGGCCTCTACAATGCATGCCTGGCAGAAGGGAGATTTTCGACGAACTGGAAAAAGCAGCGACTTGTGTTGTTACCTAAGGGTAATAAAGCGCCCGGAGGGGAGACATCGTACAGACCATTATGTATGATGGACACTCAAGGAAAAATACTGGAGCGCATTATCAGCAACAGGATGGAGTGCATAATCGAAGAGACCAAGGGGCTTGCCGAGCACCAATATGGCTTTCGAAAGTGCCGATCTACTTTGGACGCGATCGGCCTAGTGGTAAACACAGCCCAAGCAGCTATCAGTGGAAAACGGTGGAAGGGCGGAACAAAGAAGTACTGTGCAGTTATTACTTTGGATGTCAAAAACGCATTCAACTCTGCAAATTGGACGAAGATACATGAAGCGCTTGAAAAGCTTGAGGTGCCCACATACATCAGGAGGATGATGGCCGACTATCTGAAGGACAGAACTTTACTGTACGAAACGGATTGCGGCACTGAAACCTACAAGGTCACGGCAGGTGTTCCACAGGGATCAGTACTGGGCCCGCCATTGTGGAACATTATGTATGACGGAGTGCTGAGACTACAACTCCCGCGGGAGGCTATGGTAGTAGGAATCGCAGACGACATAGCTCTTGTAGTAGTAGGGAAGGAAAAAGAAGACGTCGCTGAAATCACCAATGAAGCGATCACCACCATCCAGAGGTGGCTGAGAGAAACGGGACTTGAACTCGCTGGACACAAGACCGAGGCGATCCTGATATCTAGCAGAAAGAAAATGGAGACAATCGCCCTAATGATAGACGGCCATGAGATAACCTCTAAATCGACTATCAAGTATTTGGGCGTTACTATAGACGAAAAGTTGACGTTTAAACAGCACCTTGAATTAGCAGGTAAAAAAGCGTCAAGAACGACTGCTGCTCTTTCTCGGCTCATGCCGAATGTCGGTGGAGCTACTCAGAAGAAAAAGAAGCTGTTAGCAAGTGTCAGTACATCGATTATGCTGTACGGGGCACCAATTTGGGCAGATGCAATGGCAATAAAAGCCTATGCGCGGAACCTGTCATCCGTGTATAGACGGAGTGCGCTAAGAGTAGCGTCTGCTTACCGCACGGTATCGGACGATGCAATAAGCGTCGTGGCAAGCATGCCACCCATCGACCTCTTAGCACTAGAGAGGAAGGCCATATACATGGCAAAACAGGAGAACAGCGATAGAACAAAGGCAGAAATCTGGAACGCTGCCAGAGAGCAAACAGTAGCTGAGTGGCAGAGAAGATGGGACAGTAGCCTGAAAGGGCGCTGGACGCACCGACTTATACCAAAGATTGAAGACTGGACAACAAGAAGACACGGGGAAGTAAACTACTACCTCACGCAATTTTTGACGGGACATGGATGCTATCGAGCATACCTGTGTAGATTTAATTTAGAAGACTGTCCAGACTGCCCAGCATGTTTGGACATGTGCGAGGACGCTGAGCACGTTTTTTGCTACTGCTCGCGTTACCAGCAGGAGCGTGAAGAGTTTGAACGCTACCTCCAGACCAGAGCAACTCCTGAGTCTATTATGGTAGCTATGCTCGCCACCGCTGAGGGCTGGCACGTGGTTAGTAACTACGCCGCGGTCATCCTCAAGAAAGTGAGGGGCGACGAAGAGAGAAGAAGACGAGAGATGCTGCAAGAAGCTGACGACCGGAAGATGCGGTAAGAAGTAGACGGCAGCCTATAATGAAGAAGGTACGATAGTAGATCTACTAGATATGGACGCATAAGGAATGACAATCACATCAAGGAGACAAGGGCAATGTCCCTATGCCCCCCCGCGAAGTAATACTTGACCGTGGTACCGCGGGGAAAAAGGCACTGAAGACGGAGCTTGGCCCTCCTCACCGACAAATCGGTAAGGAGAGCGAAGAGGATTCGGGTTGCAATTGGATTCTATATTCGGTCGCAAAACGAAGGGTTTTAGTTGGTGAGAATCCAACACACGGTGGCTCAGGCCATGCCATGGTCTATTAAGATTTTTCCCTCCAACCTCTTTCTCCAATAAAAAAAAAAAAACACACACACACACACATATATATATATATATATATATATATATATATATATATATATAATAAAAATGGCAAATGTAAATCGCATAATAATAGGACACATAGGCGTATAACTAAATATAATTACAACAAAATGTTCTCTATGTATATGAAAATAGATCTAAAATTAGAGAATATAACCAATGATATAATCTATATATGGCTTCAAGAAACGGGAATAAAAAATACGACAGTAAAGTATACAAACTATGTGAAAGAGTCAACAACTACATACGAAACTGACGTCAATACAGAAAGATACAAGCCGATTGAGACAATTTTCAGCAAAATAGATAAAATAGCAGAGGCAAATAGCACCAGAGCTAAAAACAATAATGCACCCACAGCACCTGGACAGAAACTGCAGCAAATAAACAAATACAGAATGACATACGGAGACATAAATTATCTTGGTGCAAACAAGGTTATTTTTTACTTCAATCGAGGAATAAGAGGAAAGCAGATCTTCACGAATTCAATGTATTCTCTAAAAATGCAACCGAAACATAAAGATATTGTCGTGATCGATGATATTGTTTTTACATCAAACTGTAAATGTGACTCTTCGAATCAGCATAGAGAAATGTTTCCACACTACAGGGTTACATGTGCTATTGGACTTACATCCCCCGCCAGACTCAATAGGATGGAAAGGTACATATACGCAAGAGACAAGGATGCCGCACCAGGCAAACTAACCTCAGCAAAATCTATGTTAGTTAGATACTGGTAGACTAAGTTAATTTAAGATAAATATAAATAGATTAAGACTAGAATAGGCTTGAGTAAAATGCTAGGCTATAAAAATTATTTATTATTTGATTATGTAGTGCTTAAGTAAATGCTTAAGCACAATGGGAAAATGGCTGTAACAAAATTATATACTAGCAGAATCAAGTAACAGAATGGTTAATTAATTAACATTAAGTAATTAAGAAATAAATATAATCCAATTTTTGTTATAATTGTTATGTTATATTTTATTATACAAAGTTTAGAAAAGTGTTTAAATCTGAATTAAGAGAAAATTTTACTAATATTTCAGATAGTGTGAATGAGAGAATGAAAGGGATTGGTGGTGCAGATCGCTGTATGGAAATCCGACGGAGGACTGTGCTAACCTATTGTGTTTTGAATGGCTGTTAATTAGTTAAGGTAGTTTTAGTAATCCAGACCTGCGAACAGGGAATTTTATTTCCCTCTGCTGATTGGCAGCTTCACAGTGAATTATTTTACATAATTGACACATGTGGAGTTTGTCAATGTGCATGAATTTTGTATTTTGTATTATTATAATATATAAGTTTATGTAACTCTGGTAAATAAATAAATATATAAATATATATTTTATTTTTATTTATTTAATTCCAGAGTTACACACATATGCATCCGATACAGAGTTATTATTCACACAATAACACACTATAACGCCGCAAATCCTGCAGAGGAAAACAGTATTTCCTGTTCGCAGGTCCGGATAACAAAGATAACGAGAATACATAGAAATACTGGTTTGTCATTGCTTTACAGCAATAACCTCCAGTTATACTACATATAGCCCAGTCTCCATTCATACGTAGGAATAGCATAAATCCTTGTCGGACTTGCAGACGCAGATCATACTATCCGTTTCATTCACACTTAATCTAGGTTGGGTTACAGGAGTCCCTGGATTCTATTCGCCCCAACTCTGATAACAGTATATAATATTAGAATTTACGTAAATTAACAATGACATACAATCAATTTAACAGTTGTATATAAAAAATAAGTTATTACTTGATATTTTCTAAAGTGTTCGTAAATGATTCTATATTTTTGTCTTTTAAACCAGTAATGCTACAACGACATTAAATATCACATTAAATAAGATTATATTGCACAATTCTAAGATTCTATATTTTTGTGTTATAATTTGATGTTGTTTAACAGTAAAAACATTTGAAGATTAAAATTCTACTTTGTATCATGACTCTTTTCACATCTTTCACAATTTAACCAGTTCCGAACTTGTCTTGTCATAAATCTGTCCGTTGTTGCATTTTTTTCTCTTATGTATGACATTTTCTCTGTAGAGGTAAGCCTAGCCGGGCATGTGAGTCCGACAGCACAGGTAACTCTATAGTGTGGAAACATTTCTTTGTGCTGATTAGATAAGTCACATTTACAGTATGACGTAAAAACAATATATTCTATGATATGACGTATAAACAATATATGTCTTTGTAGGGTGATTGTATTTTAAGTGAGGACACTGAGTTCTTAAAAAGCTGTTTTCCTCGTATTCCTCTATCAAAATATAAGAAAGCTTTGTTGCATCCTAGATAGTTGATGTCGCAATACGTCATTCTGAGACTGGCTGATTCTGTGATTTTTGGGCCCGGTGCGGCCGTCGCTTCTCTACTCCCTGCTTTGTTGCTATTTTCCTCAGCCATTTCATCTATCTTAGAGAAGACTGTTTCTATTGGTTTGTATTTTTCAGTGTTTACGTTTTTGTTATCATCCCATTTATTTGCCGTTTCCTTTACGAAATTAATGAATTTTATATTTGCTTTATATTTTATAGTTTTGACCATGTAGGTATTTATTATTTCAATCGTTATGTTGTCTAAATTAACTGTGATTTTGTGATATGTTAAAATCATTTTTTTATAGTTGTAGTTGGAGATGCGTCGATGTTTACGTATTTTGTGTTCTAATATCTAAGTAAACAGAATTTATTTCAGTTTTTTGTCTATTACTTTTCGTATCATTTCTGCGCTGCATTAAATCCTGTATTAATGAAAATATTACTCTCTGTTGCTCACCATGCTCTTGATTGGACATCTCTAAGAACCATGATTTAAGTTGCTTGCAGTCAATTGAAGTGGGAGTACTTATCTCACTCATTATTTCTCAACCAATCTTGTATTTTCTTGATTTTTGAATTTTTCCGTAAATCTATAATTTTGAGATTATTTGGTAGATTATTGTAGATGTTGATGGCTTTAATGTAGCTGGTTTTTGTACTAATAGTTTTATCATACTTCGGTAGGATTATTAGCTTTTTCCTTGTTATGCTTGATGATTTTGTATACTGATCATTGAAGCTATTGTAGTGGTACTGTAGGCTTTCGTAGGTGAATAATTGTTGAAGGTTAAGTGGGTTAATACTTTGAAAGGTATTTTTGTTTATAATTCTTATGATTCTTTTTTGGACCGCTTGTAATAGTTGTAGGTTATTTTGATATGCACCACCCCACGCAACTATTCCATAGTTAATCAGGCTATGAAAGAATGCGTAGTAAATTATTCTTAGAGTAGTTGTGTCCATGAATTTGGAGATTTTACTGAAGATAAAAACAAGGTATCTGGTCTTGTTTATAAGGTATTCAATATGTTTATCCCATCTCATGTTCGTGTCAAAAATTAAGCCTAGGTATTTCCTTTCTCCTACTCTCTTTATATTTTCATTATTAATTTTAAATTCAATTTTTTTCGGCACACTAACGCAGTAATTTCCAAAAGTCATGTATACTATTTTGGAGTTTTCTGGCATATTTATTAGCAAGTCATTTACGTAAAGTATAAATAGCAAAGGGCCAAGTATCGTACCTTGGGGGACGCCGGTATTTACATTTTCGAATTCGCTTGTATGCGAACCTATTCTTACTTTTTGCTTCCTATTGTTTAGGTAACTTATAATAAGTTGGTGACCCCTGCCTCTAATACCATATGCATAAAGCTTGTCTAGATTCTCCGTTTAAATTGGGGCATCTTTCATATATATATATATAAAAGATAACCCAATTTAAACAGGTATTGCTAATAACTCGTCAGGACGGCCGTAATCGAAAACATGATAGATACTAAAGTTGTAGGTGGGTATGTAGGGGGAAGTCAGATAGAGACCTTGGATTTGACCTTGAACTCTTCTTTTAAGATCATTTGAAGGTCAACTTTGATTTTTTAAATAAGTACCCTATTTTTTTTTATTGAGGGAATGAAAAGAGCGGAAAATTTTACGTTCAGAATGGTCTGTTTGGTTGCGGCACTGAAGGTCATCTCCAGGTCATGCAGTGAGTATAAAATCCCATCCACGTAATTCCTCTGGCAAGGCCAGAAAAAAAAAATTATATACAACAGTTGTAGGATATCGAGGGGGTGCCGAATGGTGAGCTCGAATTTGATCCGGCCTTTTAAAGTCATTTAAATGTTAAATTTTTTCGAAAAGAAAGTTTATACTTTACTTAATTAAGTGTTTAAAAATACCTCCATGATTTCTAACACATATTTGAATCCTTCGCCCAAAGCTTTCAACAGTTGCACAAGCACATGCCTTGGTATGCCTCACAAGACTATACGACTATAGTCCGGCATATTTTCTTAGATTATAAATAATAAAGAAAATGAATAAATGACTCATATCTCATATTTTTAATTATTAAATTAGTTTTCAAAGTTGATAGATATGTAAATATATTTAAAAATTCTTCTACATTGCCAGAACTTATACTGTTTCCGGGAAAAATATGTATAAATAAAAAAAAACATACAAAAATACTTAAACAATTACACAGGCCGACATCCCTGAGACCCAGAAACCAGAGTATATATTCCCAAAGGATTTTGTGAATGCAAATTGTAGGATTGGCTCCGGTTTCTGAGATATCCTAACCTAAAAGTGCGTAAATAGCGGGTTTTAGCTATTTTTGAGGTTATGTAGTTAAAAGTAAATTGCAATATATATATTATACAACACTTAAAATTTTATTTTAGTAAATGTAGATTTTGTATTTTAGTAAAAGATTTATTTTAAACTATTAAATATTATAAAGTGCAATTAAATGTATACATTTAAAATATGGGTAATGAATCGAAATATTAGGTCTTAAACAATATTTTCTAGAATAATTGCTATAACTTACAATTATATCAAACATTTCTTAATTTTTAGTAAATTGATTTTTGAAGAAATACCTTTATTAGGTCTTGCAGGACTTTTTTTATACAAGACATTCATACAAAGCTTTTAATAGAAAATGTATATTCGTATTATTTTTAATGTTTAATGAAATGATGTAATAGGTCAATCTTTATTTGTTAACTGTTGCAATGGGTATGAGCATGCATGCGGAAACACCAATAAACTATGGGGTTTATATGAATAAATAAGGTTTTATTTAGTAAAGTGTAAATTGATATACAATGAGAGAACAACCGACCGACCCGTGACAAAGCTGGATACGGAGTGAGGCGGGAGGGCGACCGACGGACAACGTCATCTTGTATCGAATATTGGAACCGATTGTATCGCTATACTTCCATCATTAACAAAAATAAATATTCTGTTACATTACCCTAGTAGAAGTCGCAACGGGTTTCCAAGTAGAAACCAGCAATATTTTCTACATAAGATCAATATTTTGATAATAACATATTATATTTAAAGTAAATTAAAGTCAGGTTTCTGTAATTCTTTCAAGACAATCAGTTTTGAGATAATAATCATAGTTTCAAAAATGAAAATATTATCAATTAATATATATATTGATTGATAATATCTCCATTTTATTAATACGTTAACGATAAATTACCGTGAAATTTCTACCAGGGTAGATACTTTATTACACGAACATAATTGTAGATGTAATATTTTGTATTAATAGGTATGTTATCAATAAATTATTATCGTGTTAAATACAATATGTTACCGCTTACATATTGTACAAGTTTACACCCGATATTTGAAACTTATTTTAATTTCCAATTTTTCATTAATACATTTATACATACATAATGCATATGCAATTTCCGCTGCAAAAATATTTCTAATAGAATTAAAATATACAGATGAATTATCGCTAAACAAAACAATTGCATTAACTTTTGCCAGTAATATGTATAATCTATGTAAAGACACGGTATGTATTACCAAACTTATAATTCTGCTTATACATGTGTATTTACAACATGCGTGTATACATGTATATTTTGTGTGTATAGCATATGTATACAAACATACATATATCTATACATATACTTAAAACAATAATAGTTTATAAATAAATTAAATGGAAAAACAACAATGTCATTTAAAAAAACCATGCAATTTATTTCTGATTCACATAATTAATATGTGTAAAATAAATATAAAAATTTTATTAAAAGTGTAAAAACTTGACAATTGTAAATAATATGCTCAAACAATATTAACTACAAAAAATATGTATAATAATCCAAGCGAGGCAGGACAGCCCATTAGTTTCAATTCATAAGTAGGTACTTATGACTATTTTAAATAAAATTTTGAAATTTACACGAATAAATTTGATGGGTTTGCAATTTATTACACTTAAATAACAACTTTACCTACATATTAAAAGTAAGATTTTTGTAAGCCTTTTTGCGCCAACTGTATCCCGATAAAAAATCTCAATTCTTGGGAAATGCCTGCAAAAAACGAGCTAAAAGCTTTTTTACATACTTCTGAAACCAATAGTTTTAGTACGAATATAGGAAATTTAATTTGAATGACAAGAACATTTTTTAAAAATAAAACAAGTCAGAGTTTTACCCATCTTTCAATTATTTTTATTTATTTAATTTTTAAAAATAATTACGTACTTCATAAGTAAATAATCACATACTGAATTTGTAGGTAAAGTTGTGTTATATAAGTGTAAAAAATTTCAAATCAATCGGAGTTATGAGTGAAAATTTAAAAATGGTTCTCTTTTTTAGGTTGTGAAAGTGTTTTATCCACTTAAGTATTTATCTGTGCAAGTACCATGTATGCAGAAGCTTTTACTAGTAGAAAAGACGTGATGTGAATCTATCTAACCAAGTCCTCGTCGTGGGTTCTGGACATTAGGTTTTATAATGATGTCTGATAATATAATGATAAAAATCTTCAATTTTAAATTGACAACTTCATTTAAAACACAAAATTTTACGTGCTTTCAGAATTCGGGGTCAAAAAAGTGTGTACTGTTTGAAAAAAAAAAATAAATTTTACCTTGAAATGACTCTAAAGGACAGGGTCAAATTCGAGGTCACCATTTGGTACCCCCTCGATATCTTACAACTTTCGTGTTTATCATTTTTTTATTCTGGCCTTGCCAGAGGAATTGCGTAGGTGGGATTTCATACTGGCTGCATGACCTGTAGATGACTTTAAGTGCCGCAACCAAATACACCATTCTGGATGTAAAATTTTCCGCTCTTTTCATTCCTACAATAATAAAATAGGATTCCTAATAAAAAAATCAAAGTTGACCTTCAAATGACCTTGAAAAACTGAGTTCAAGGTCAAATCCAAAGTCACCATCCGTCTTCCCCCTCGATATCGCATAACTTTCCTATCTATCATTTTTTTTATTGGGGCCGTCCCTGACGAGTTATTAGCGGTGCCCGTTTCAATTGGGTCACCCAGTGTATATATGTAACATTTATATTGGGTTATGGTTGTTGGAGCGTCTTCGTCGGTAAAAGAGGTCCATTTCGGCAACGCGAGCCCATAAGAGTTTGGTCTCCTTCTCTCTTCCTCCATGAGCAGTAGCAATAAACATTCTCTACTGACTGCTTCTGACGCATCATTATAATCTGTACCGCGACAACCACAATGACTAATATTTAAGGGGCGCTGGGCTTTACGATTATCAAAAATCCTCTCTTAAAAAAATGATGGCCTTTGTTGTGAAGCATTTGTTGTGAAGCATTTAATGCGTGATTATGATTGGTTGTCAAGTTAGTTGTCCAAGATACGTGAATGTGATTGGTCGTCATTGGTCGTCGTGTCGTCTTAGTTCCATAAGAACATCTAACCTTCATAACTGTTGCGACTACCGAAGCGGTGAGACGTTCACGTGATCCTCCGTGTGCTTTAGTGCTTAGCTGTTTCATCGTGATTTATCTCTTCCATCCTTATTCGGTAAGTTTTAAATTTAATGTAAAAATAATGTAGACGTTATATAAGAGCAGTATATATTGATATTTATTTTTTTCAATTATTATAATCTGCGAAATTTATTCTGAAAAGTTTTTTTTGTTAACAATGAAATACAAAATTGGTTTTCTTTTTTTTAGTTTAACCTCAAAACGTAAAATGACGAACAATAAAGCACTAATGCCTTATTCACTGGATGAGTGTACGTTTTTAGTATAGTTATAAATTATCTTTTTATTTGTTTCAATAGTCACGCATAATTCGATACGCTTTGTTTTAGAGAATTAATTGGCTACGTTTGCTTTCTCGAAGCCCCAACTAAAGTTAAGGGTTACGATTTGTTCAAGTTTGGTTTATCTAACGGAGGTTCCAAGAAAGTTATGTGACTTGCGTGGAATCAACCTTTGATCAACATGATTCAACCAAACATCGTATTAAACAAGGTATTCATTCTTTCGCTTTAAATTCATTTTTATATTTATAAATTATAAATTGAAATATTTATTAATATATAATTATCATTATTACACAGATTGTTCACATAAATGGAGCTCATTGTAAACAAGCGAAGTTCCCTCATTTACTTGAACAAATAGGTTGCATGTCATTCGAGATTGTCATACAGATGTCGACAAAAATGAACTACTTAGGGATGCATCAAACAAACGAGGTTCCTGAACCTGCGCTAATCGCAGAAGTTGACTTTGACACTATCATGGACAATACAGAAACAATATGTAAGATACTACAGAATTTTTATATATTTATTATTATTAAAATCTCAACCTTTTTTAACGTATATTATATTAAACTTTAATAATCATATGCAACAAGCATGAAACTTAAATTAAATCATTATATTATTATTATTAATCGTAACCTTTCTTTTAATGAGACAATAAACTATAACTATTTCATTATTTTTTAAATAGTAACAAGACTTTAATTCTTTGTCACAGCAATTGATGGATTCATCAAAACAGAATTTACATCAATTTCCACTCGAGGCCTAGAATCAAGCTATGGACGTGGATCAATAATTGATGGCGTCTACAAGATTACAGTCAACATAGCAAACTTCCAGAATTTTGATTTTCCAAAAGGAACACCGGTTAATGTCATTGGCGATATTAATCTCTCGAGTAAAAATATCATCGTGCTTTACTAATGCTGTCATTATATACATTGCTATTTTATTCATTTTCGTCTTTTTTTTTAATTTTAGCTGGACTACTTCATATAAGGTGCACTGATTCAAGCAAGGTTACAAGACGAGAAGGTATCAACCCCTTAACAGAACTACAACTTCTGCGAGGAACAAGACTCCTCAAGCGAAGAGTTTCTTCATAAATATTAGATTTTAATTTTCTGAGTTTTAAAATAACTTCAATTTTAGTATTTTTATTATTGATTATATATTTGCATTTTTGAAGTTTGTTTTGTAATTTCAAGTATTATGGAGTTTAGGGCTGAAGTAGGGTACTAACTTTATATGATTTTTATACAATAACATTAATCATTCAAGTCAATTTTTAATACAAAGACAAAAAAAGCTGTATATTGGTTATACAGCTTACATTATAAAAATTAGCTACATTATAAAAAGTGTAAAGTTTAAAAATCGTTATTCTTTATATAGACTCAATTAATGTTTTAACTTTTTTTATAACAAATAACTATTATACATTGATTATCATTTTACTTCAAAAGTAAAGTTCGAAAATACGTCCATTTAGTTTATTAATATCGTTGTATAAAATAAGTAGTGTTTCTCTGAAAGTTTTATTTAAAACATTAGTCAATTGTAGTACGAAAAAACGAGGCAGCTTTACTTAAAAATAAGTTATTTTTAAATTTAAAAAAAAAATAGAAAAGTCATAGAACTACTTTAATGTGAAGTATTTAAACTGTAATGCGATTACGTATAAAATGAGTACCTTTTACTAAAATGCGATGCAACAAAGAAACTACAGTATAGGTAGTTTTAAAAATAATATGATTAGAAAAAGTTTGTTTTTAAGATAACATGACTGCACAGTATTGATTGTGATGTATTATTCATATTGTAGAAAACAATACTCACGTATTATGATCAAAAAGAGTTGTACTGTAATATGCGCTTTAGGTTAATAATGTGCAGTTTTCTGTTTGTGATTTTTCTATTGTATAGGTCATGCAAAATAGTACAAGAAATGTTTTTGTAAAAAATAATGTTGTTATATGAAAAATCGAGTGACGGACAAATAATGAAAGCTAGATAGCTAGAAAAATAACTAGACTACAGCTATTATAAGAGATATAAGCTAACAAGAGATTATTATTAGTAATACTCATGTATTGAGGTCGAAAATAGTTATAAAATAATAACTATACTATAATATGCGTTTTGGATCAAGATGATCGATATGCAGTATTCTGTGTTATTAGTTTTACTGTATTTATGATAAAAAATACTTTGTTCAAAAAATAGTCATATACTAAATATCGAGTTACGAATATATTTGTGTACGATAAAAGATAGGTGCTACACAAATAAATAGACTATAACAAGATTTAAACAAAAAAATGATATTATACGCAATTTATTACATTGTAAAAGCATGAATATGAGTGTGTAGTTTATTATACATAAAACACTTCATTTACTTTTTCTAATTACTAATTTTAAATTTTTCAATAGATATATTTTATAATAAGCATATCAAATTAATTAACCAAATAATATCATAATTAACTTTTTTAATTGTCAACAGCTGTTTCTTACTAATCTCATATTCATGTTTTACCAACAAATGTTTTTTATTGTACGCATTTTGTATTTGTAATCCATGATTGTCAATAGTGTTTTATAAATAAAGGTTTGGAATTGACTAACTTTATAATATATATATATATATATATATATATATATATATATATATATATATATATTGTAACGGGCGGCGAGACGCGCACGTCGGCGCGGGGAGCCAAAGCGCGGGAAGGCCGGTAGTGATCTCGCAATTCGAGGGAAATTCGAGACAGTTAACTTTTGACCGCTCTCGCGAATAGTACTGACGTCGCGCGCAAAAGTTATAGCTACAGCAGCAGCAAAGAGAGCAGCCCAAGCAGCAACCACAGCACAGCAGCCCTAGCAGCAACAGCAGCCCTAGAAGCGACAGCAGCATCTGGAGCAGCAACAGCAGCAACGGCAGCAACCCAACGCTACCACAGCCCAAGGATACGGCAAGGTCGAGCAGAGCACTCCCTGGCCAAAGTACAACGAGGATCGTCGTATAAGCTAAAGTAGGATCTCATTTTCCTTTTTATTTATACGCGATCGACTGGCGAGGCATTTGGCCCCAGTCGTTGTTCCGGGATATTCTGTGGCCTTCTCGCGACGCGAATACGCGCAATACGGACGCCGGATTGTTTAACTGAATAAACACCTTTTTATTAGAATCGGTAGTGTGTTCATTCAATCGTCGTCCCGATCCCTTTTCCTATCTAAACCGCCGAATACCGCCGCCTCCGCGGGCACTACACAGGAGTGTAGTGCATACTGAGCACCGGGACATCGTCGCAGGTAGGCGACCACACGAGCGAGTACAGCATCTCGCAAAAGCAAAGTACAGGAGGACTTTGCATTTGTACGGGGTACATAGGCAGATAGCCGCCTAGAAACCACCCCGTTACAACTGGTGCCCAAAACGTGTGGATACGCGAGATAGGAAGACAAAAAGTGTTGCGCGCGAACTCGAGTTAGGGAATTCCCGATTCGGCGAAAAGTAAGCGAATTTCGTAGAAAGACGGTTGAATTTCGGCGAGTTCGAAAAGGCCTAGGCGTGATATATAGCATTATACTTGCGCCGAGCCGATCAAAACAAATATCGGTTCGATGGTCGGCTAAGCAGCAGCGCGCGAGAGTAGGAAAATCCGTGCGCGCTATAGTAGTGTGCGAGCGCCGAGTACGAAGCAGCTGGCGCGTGTGAGTACGCTGCGTAGCGGGAGTATACGTGAGCGCGCGGAGAGTGTGTGCGCGAGCCGCTTGGTGGGAGCATCTGTGAGCGCGCGGAGAGTGTGTACGCGAGCCGCTCGGTGGGAGAGTACGCGCGAGTGCTACGAGTGCGTGTGCCCGCTACAGTACGTAGCGCAGGCATAGTGCAAGCGCCGTATCGCCGTAGAAGCGATATAGTACGCGTACCCGAGCGTGTGTGAGTGTGCGTGCGTATAGGAGAGCACAGCTGGCTGATGATAGAGCCTACCTGTGTATACGCAGCATAACGCGAATTATAATACAGCAAAAGAGTGCGAGATCAGAAATTCGGTGCAACGCACGCCGTCTCGCACTTAGAATCCGCGAAATAAAATCACGCCACAGCTATTAGAGTAGAGGCGTTAGATTTTTAATTTTTGATAGACTAGCTAAATCTAGGTAGACAAGCGGAGGTTTTCGTTTATTGGAAATATACAGAAACACGCAAATAAATTGTCAGATTAGTTAGCCGCTGCTGCTGCGCGAATCTATTGTTAATACCGTGACGTAGAGACGCGAGTAAACATGTTGACGCAAGCAAATAGGGCAGAAGAACTGCGGAGTCAACAGAAGTTGATAGCTGATGCGTTGGCAAAAACCGCCGAAGATTTAAAGGCGAAGAGTTGTAGCTTATATCTATTGCCAGATGAAGCAGTATTATAGCTATAACGCAAAAGTTATAGCTACAGCAGCAGCAAAGAGAGCAGCCCAAGCAGCAACCACAGCACAGCAGCCCTAGAAGCGACAGCAGCATCTGGAGCAGCAACAGCAGCAACGGCAGCAACCCAACGCTACCACAGCCCAAGGATACGGCAAGGTCGAGCAGAGCACTCCCTGGCCAAAGTACAACGAGGATCGTCGTATAAGCTAAGGTAGGATCTCATTTTCCTTTTTATTTATACGCGATCGACTGGCGAGGCATTTGGCCCCAGTCGTTGTTCCGGGATATTCTGTGGCCTTCTCGCGACGCGAATACGCGCAATACGGACGCCGGATTGTTTAACTGAATAAACGCCTTTTTATTAGAATCGGTAGTGTGTTCATTCAATCGTCGTGCCGATCCCTTTTCCTATCTAAACCGCCGAATACCGCCGCCTCCGCGGGCACTACACAGGAGTGTAGTGCATACTGAGCACCGGGACATCGTCGCAGGTAGGCGACCACACGAGCGAGTACAGCATCTCGCAAAAGCAAAGTACAGGAGGACTTTGCATTTGTACGGGGTACATAGGCAGATAGCCCCCTAGAAACCACCCCGTTACAATATATATATATATAGTACAGTAGTACATGTTGCGAAAAATTCACGTTGCTGCAAATAAATGCTACAAGTTTCTTTAAAAGAATTGTTTTTTGTGCAAACGTTTCTCATCTTTATCGTCCATGCATTAAGACATTAAAAAAAGTCAGCAATATTGTTTACAAAGCTTATAATTTGTGAGTATGTTCATAATATACTTTCTAACCTTAAACTATTTTTCTTGGTTTTTTTTATATTAAAGTTTTTATAATTTTTTTGGAATCATTAATTTGTGAAAAAGTTTATAATACATTAATATTTTAACATATAAACTCTATAATTATTAATTTGAATATAAATTTTAATGTATTCTATTCATTTTTGTTCAGATATAAAGTATTATAAGCAATCGCTGAAACTTCTATGTCCAGTATCTACGCCAATTACTTTCACAAACACTGCAATTGATATTTGGTAAGTAATATATTCTAATTAGATTTTAATTTAACATATTTTGTTAAATTTTTACATAAACTGTGCTTTATTAAGTGTTACAATTACTATTGCAAGGCATCTAACCATCTACAATTAAATGTTTGATTATTATATATTCTTTTGTATATTGATAATTTATTTCAAGGTTACTACTTCATTGAATCATTTCTATTATTTCTATTTGGAATCTTTTGTTATATTGTTTTGAATAATATAATAGTTTATATAATAGTGTTTACATGTCACATTTTTTATTTCTTTCCTAAATAAGCTTTGTTAATAGTTACTTTTTGAGTTGGCATAAAATATTAGAAATATATTTTGAGGTATTTTCAACTAAAATAGAATATTGAAAAAAATGTATTGATGTATTTTTCTGTACGTGCATCCGTATAAACCTTAGTATTGTAATTGACGAATCTGTTTTAATATAAATAACATTATATACATCTTTCATTTTAAATATTATGTGATATCTCCTGTATATTATGCAGTATCTTTTATTATTATCTCGCTTAATATCATTATAACATTTAACAATTAACACTATTATTTTTTTTGTTTCAGGTCATTTGCAAAAAACCGGTTTTCATGAAGAAAAAAAATTTATCATTGAAGTATTTTCTTTGTTTAATTACTGTAATGTTTGACTGTACATTGTATGTATAACAATAAACAATAAACATTTAAATTAAGGTACAACATTGTAATACACTATATCACTACAAACATTTTAACTAATAACAAAATTTATCGACAATAACTTAATCACTTAAAACTGTCAACTTTGACGAAAAACTTAACAACTGTACAATTTTACCTCAAAAATTTAACAATTGCAAAACTTAACTGCCAAACTTATCTGCAAACTTAACAACTGATAATAAGCTTACAAACTATAAATTTAGAACAAAAAGTAATTTGAAATAAATATATATTTGTAAATTGAATAATTTTGTAATATTTTTATTTATAATAAAGTTATAAGAATTTTCTTTTATATATTATATAATTTATTGTTTGTTAATCTACATTTATCAATATCATTAATGTTTTTATATTTACTTTTTATTTAGTTCATACATTTCTTTGATATTAGAACAACTTTATTGCAACTCTTTATCTGTATATTAATTTTAGCATATTCTTTTTCTTTATTTTTCGCCTTTTATGCCTCGCCAACGAATTATTCGTACAAAGGAAGGGGAAGAAATATATCAACAAAATAGACGAGAAAGAATAGCTGAAAACCAAAGACGAAGACGACAAGCCGCACGTAATGCTATTATTATTGACGATTCAAGAAATCAACCTGTACATGAAGATTATTTAGGTCCAATAAATATTCTATGTATACATTGTAATGCCAAACATTTTATTGAAGAAAAAGTTTCGAATAAAGGCTTTTCCTTTAACGACTGTTGTAGCCATGGAGCCGTTGCTTTAGAATCTACACCTACTTTTCCTAAAGATCTTTTTAATTTATTTAATGGATGTCATGCTAAATCGAATGATTTTTTTCAAAATATACGCATTTACAATAATTCATTGTCATTTGCTTCTTTTATTGCTAACTTAGTTAATTTTGGTGCAAGACGTCCAGGGCCATATTGTTTTAAAATTCAAGGACAAATATATTATCAGATTAACACTGCCCTATATCCAGAGAATAATGACAATCCATCTTATGGACAACTTTTCATTATTGATCCATTAGAAGCTATAAATTTAAGAATAGAACAAAATTCTCAACTTCAGTATGAAACGTTAGAAATCTTAGATAAAATAATAAAAGAGAATAATATATTTGCTAAATCATACGAAATGATGAAACAAGAAATAAATAATCAATCTTCAATAAAAGCTGGTGAACGGGAGCCAGAATTGCAATTGTTATTTACATTAAAGCCAGGCACTGATAGAAGAAGATACAATTTTCAACGAACGAATGAAGTAGCTGCAATTTTTTCCACAACAGCAGATGGTGAAATTCCTGAATCCTATGTAACTATTCGAAACAAAAATACAAAAAAATTACAAAATGTCAGTTCAATGGACCCTAATGTTGAGCCATGGGTTTATCCATTATTTTATCCTTATGGTACTCCCGGGTGGCATCAAAATTTACAACGTATAAATAAAAACAATCAAGGTAATAATCGACGTGTTACACGTTTAGCTTATACCAGATATAAACTGGCAATTCGACCCAATGAATTTAATCCTTTTATTTTAGGACGAAGACTATTTCAACAATATACTGTAGACGCTTATGTGAAAATTGAAAAGGACAGAATTATGTATTGTAAAAATCATCAAAAAGAAATTAAGGCAGATACGTATCAAGGACTACATGATTACATGCAAAACTTGGCTAATGATAATAATGGACAAGTTGGTAAAACAATTATTCTTCCATCATCATTTATTGGTTCACCACGCCACATGCAACAATGTTATCAAGATGCAATGGCATTAATTAACCGCAAAGGGAAACCTGATATTTTTCTTACAATGACATGTAATCCTAAATGGAGAGAAATAACAGAAAATCTTCTACCCCATCAACAAGCTTCTGATAGACCTGATATTGTGGCCCGTGTATTTCATTTAAAGAAAAAACGATTAATAGATTTGATTGTAAAAAAAAAATTTTTTGGCGAAGTTGCAGCATACGTATACGTTATTGAATTTCAAAAGAGAGGTTTACCCCATATGCACCTATTAATAACTTTAGCTTATGATTCTAAAATTACCACTTCAGAAATCGTAGATAAATTTATTTCTGCTGAAATTCCTGATGAACAAAATCCTAGATTGAAAGACATTGTTTTAAGAAATATGATACATGGTCCATGTGGTAGTTGGTGTCAGGTGGATGGAAAATGTTCCAAAAAGTTTCCTAAAGAGTTTGTAAACGAAACAAGTATGGATGAAAATGGTTATCCTCATTATCGCAGAAGAAATACTGGAATATCACATAAACAAACTAATGGCAATGAAATTGATAATAGATGGGTCGTCCCATACTGTCCCACTTTATTACAGATATTCGATTGTCACATTAACGTCGAAGTAGTTACAAGTATTAGGTCTGTCAAATATTTGTATAAATATATTTATAAAGGTCATGATGCCGCCACTGTGACGATTGGCGAATCTAATGAAAGCAGAGTAATTAATCACGATGAAATTGAAGATTTTGTAGAGGCTCGATATGTTGGACCGGTTGAAGCATGTTACCGTATATTTAGTAAAATATTACAAGATAAAAGTCATGCTATTATAAGATTGCTAGTACATTTACCATATCAACATTCTGTTACAGTAAATGTCAATAATATTACAGAAGAAACTCTAAGATCATTAAGTAGCATGTTATTAGATTACTTTAAATTAAATTTAGAAAACGTTGAAGCGAGACAGTATTTATATGTAGATATTCCAACGAAATTTGTATACAAAAAGAATAATGTTGATGGTTTATCGGTTACAAGTTGGCAAATCCGTAAACAAAGTTTTAATTGTATTGGTCGTATGTATTCTGTTAGTCCAACACAAATAGAATTATTTCATTTGCGACTGTTATTATTGCATGTTAAAGGTGCTATCAGTTTTGATTCCTTGAAAACTGTTAATGGTATTGTTCATACTACATTTACAGCATGCATGTTTAGCTATGGGTCTTATAGAAGACGACGAAGAATGGATTCGAGCTATGGAGGAAGCAACAGTATGGATGATGCCAGTACAACTTCGTCGGTTGTTTGTTCGTATTTTGATACATTGCCAACCTGTTAATCCTGAAAAATTATGGGATACATTCAAAAATGCAATGTCTGAAGATTTTTCTCGAACAAACGAATTAAGTATAAGCCATCAGAAAGCTTATGCACATATTAATAATTTATTAAATATGGAAGGTAAGTCTTTAACAGATTTTCCTACTATGGATCCAATAGTCGAGATAATTGAGTCACATAATGAATCAGAAGATCTAACTATAGCACAAATGACGGAAATTGGTGAGCAGCAATATATGAAACTAAATAATGAACAAAAAGAAATCGTAGACACAGTTTGTCATGCAATTGATGTTAATGAACAAGATAGAAATAATTGCATATACATTGATGGACCAGGAGGATCAGGAAAAACTTATATCTACACTACTTTGTACAATTTATTGTCATCGAAAAATGTTAAAGTATGTTCAATGGCATTTACTGGTATCGCTGCAACATTACTTCCATTTGGAAAAACAGTTCACAAAACGTTTGGCTTGCCAGTCCCTATGTATCATGATTCATCATCAAATATTAAAGCACAATCTAAAGAAGGCCTCTTTTTAAAAAATTGTGATGTATTTATTTGGGATGAAGCTGCAATAGCTCCAAGATATGCTTTAGAAATCGCAAATCGAACATTGCAACATATTAAGAATAACAATTTACCATTTGGAGGAAAAATCTTTATACTAGGAGGAGATTTTCGACAACTTCTTCCGATTAAAATTAACGGAACAAGAGGCGAAACTTTAAATCTTTGCATTAAAAACAGTGAATTATGGAAAAATTTTAAAAAGTTTACTCTTGCCACAAATATGAGAGTTAGGCCTAATGAAATTGATTTTGCCAAATATTTATTAGAAGTTGGTAACGGAACAATTAATAATATACATGACAATATTGATTTACCTGAACATTGTATTCTTGATGGAAATAATAACACCGCTCAATACTCATTTAGTCAATTAATTCAGGATAAACAATTTGAAGAGATGAGTAAATGTGCTATTCTGTCAGCTCGAAATGTTGATGTTGATGAACTCAATAAACAAGTTACAAACTTATTAGATATATCGACTGAGCATATATACACTGGTATAGATAGTACTGAAAATTGCAATAACGGTGAACTTGACGAAGTACTTTTACCAGAATACTTAAACTCATCCAGTCTTCCTCCTTATAAATTAATATTACGAAAACATTGTATTGTAATGCTTATTAGAAATATAAGTATTAATGAAGGTTTATGCAATGGTACAGGATTAAGAATAATAGACTTTTCTAATCATTTATTGAAATGTAAAATTTTAACTGGCGACAAAGCAGGAGGCATTGTTTTTATAAACCGCATTACATTATACTGTGAAAACGAATATCCGTTCACGTTTAAAAGAAGACAATTTCCTATCAAATTAGCTTTTGCAATGACTATCAATAAATCACAAGGACAAACATTTAATAATATTATTATAGATCTGAGAAGAGATGTGTTTAATCACAGTTTCATCAACTGTACGTGGCTATGTCTAGAGTTAGATCTTGGGATTCCCTTAAAATATATCTTGGAAATCAAAGACAAGGAGTACAAGTAAAAAATTACGTTTATAAAGAATTATATTTATAACATGTACGTTTTAACATAAATTGTTTTCTTAACCTTCAGTGATAAACGTGAATTTTATTCAATTTTTGAAGTTTATTCCTACAATAATATAATCATTGTTATTAAATGTATCTACGTTCTTTCTACGTTCTTATAGAAAAAACTTATTTTCATCTTCAGCAATAAAGTATTATTGTGACGATTTCATCTTAAATGATATAAAATATTTTATTTATTTCTCATTTTTCATAATTTTTAACGATAAAGCTTTCTTTGTCATTAATAATGTTTCAATGTATGTAAAAATATTAATTTTAAAGATACAAATTGAGTCGCGCGCATAGCGCGCGCCAGCTCTCTAGTAACGTAAAAATGACAGAATTTTACGTGATTTAGTGGGGGGGGGGCATGGTGAGGGGTGGTGGGGGGTCTATGACCAAAATAAATATATATATAGGTAGATATATATATATATATATATATATATATATATATATATATAACATCCAGAGTTGAATCAAGAGAAAGAGACTAGATCTACTGAAAATAAAAGCACGAAGCGAAAAATGGATGAACCATTGAGTGAGTCTGAGTCTGATCGATGCACCCCTTCTCCAGCTCCATCAAATGATACAATTTCAACCACTTGTGTTCCTGAACATTCAGAAAAACTAAGAATGTCATTAAGCAGCAAGCAAGATCAAATGATATCACGAATGGTATTCTATTTTTTATTGCAAAAAACAACATACCATTTGATGTCGTGGATACAGAAGGAGTGTTAATGCACAAGACAGCTTCACTATATCAAGTACCCAGTAGAAGAACAATCACAAGACTTACAACAGAGAAATACGATTATCTTGGATTATCAAAGAAGAACTTGCTACTAAGGAAAATATTTGTTTAACCACGTACGTATGGACAGAATCCGGAAATACGAAAAGTTTTCTAATGCTTACAGCACACTACTTAGTAAATAATACATAAAGGAGCGTTGTAATAGGTATATAAGAATTAAGTGAGTGCCATACATCTGATCCGCACACCTTTTAAATTTGGTACCATCTAAAATTATTAACGATGAAGTTATAAGTTCTTTAATCAGCAAAATTAAGAGTATCGTAACTTTTTAAAAAAAATCTGTGATAGCGGCCGATAAGCTGAGAAAAAATGTAGGAAAAAAACTTATTGAAAGCATCGAAACTCGGTGGAACTCAACGTATAAGATGCTCTTAAGATTTGTCTAGTTAGCTGATAATATTACTGTAATCTTACTTCAAATTGATAATGGTCCAGATATGCTAACCGCATCTGAACTGAAGACTGTTAAAGATTTTTGTACATTGTTGGAGCCATGTTTTCATGCAACCCAAATCGTTTAAAAAAAAAATATTTTACAGAAAGAAAAACGATCCCAGTTATCAGAACTATAAACAGTAAATTAACGAGTATAATGACCAGTACAGAATCGGGATCTAAAATGAAGAATCTTTTAGTAGAAGAGTTTTCTAAGAGGTTTGAGAACATCGAACAAATGTCGCTTTTAGCAATTGCCTGCTTGTTAGATCAAAGATTTACAAAATTACATTTTGAGAAAGATCTTTCTTATGCAAATGCTGAAAATAAATTGATTAAAATATTAAATTCAACTGATAATAGAACGTGCAAAAAAGAAAACAATGCAGTCAATCAAACAGGACTCGATAACAACGTTTATTTTTGGGATAGATACCGCGATGATGCTCTATGTAAAATCGCAAGGCGCCACTTAACAATTATCTCTACTACAGTTCCATCAGAACGTTTATTTTCAGAAGCGGGAAATATCATCAATGACGGGAGAAATAAATTGTCTAGCGAACACCTGCAGCAATTATTATTTTTACATTCACATTCATTCGAGGAATGGAAAATATAAACAAACTGTTTAAAATGTAAACCTAAGGGATACAATAAAAATATTAATTTATTTTCTTTTTAAATATTTGAAATATTCTCTTTTTTTATTGATACATCGGGTATCGATATTTTTTCTTCGATATATTTGATGTATCGATACACTTATATGCAATACATATCGATACGTTATATCGATACTTTGGGGTGTATCGCCCATCCCTAGTGAAAAGTTCTACCCAAATGTCAGTGCTTTCTCTAAATTTGTGGAGTTTACTACTCAGCTGCTGCCCAAACTGAAGTATGCCCGTCGAGGAATCAAGCCATGGTAATCGACGCTATTGATCACATCACAATTCGGACCCTCTAACATGATATCAATCTCGAGGATATCACAGAATAGAGTCTGCATCTACTTGAACTCTGAAGGCAAAGGGGATAAACTAGTCAACACTCACAATCATGTCACAATTATATAATCGTCCATTCCAAACGCAGCTATCGAAGCAAATCTTGCTCAACTCAACGTTACTCCAAAATCTAAAATAACTCGTCTCAAAACAGGTTTGAACGACATAAGCTATACCCATCTACTTAGCCACAGAAAACACGTTAAAAATCGATGAAAATGTGAAAAAAGTGGAAAAAATGGTTATGAATAAACTCCGAATCACAATTAGAGAAGTTGCTGATAAAGTTAGCATATCAATTGGTTCATGTCATAACATTTTTTCAAATGTGTTGGGCATAAAACGAGTGGCAGCAAAATTCATCCCAAAACTGCTGAATTTTGACCAAAGAAACAATCGCATGAACATCGCTCAGGAGCTGCTAAATGGCATCAACGACGATCTAATTTTTAATGCAAAGGGTCATAACTGGTGATGAAACATGGGTGTACGGTTATGATATCGAAACCAAAGCACAATCGTCCACCTGGAAAAAAGCACGTTAAGTTTGATCAAATGTCAAGGTTTTGCTTACTGTTTTCTTCGATTATAATGACATAGAGCATCAAGAGTTCTTATCACAAGGTCGTACGGTTAATAAGGAGTATTACCTTCAAGTTATGCGACGTTTGCGTGAAGCAATACGAAAAAAACGTCCCGATTTATGGAAAAACAATTCATGGCTTTGGAACCACGATAACGCACCTGCTCACTCGTCGTTGCTTGTTCGTAATTTTTTGGTCAAAAACAATACCGTAGTCATGCCCCAGCCTCCATATTCACCAGATATGGCTCTGTGTGACTTTTTCCTGTTCCCAAACTTAAAGAGACCTATGAAAGGACGGCGTTTTTACTGACAACGACTTTCTCAGTTCTCGATTCTCATATGCTGAGTTCAACATTGCACTCAATGATAAAAATTCTAACTCGTCTCCAGGCATCGATAGCATTGACTTTGAAATACCGCAAAAACTCCCGATTAAACACAAACTCATATTACTTGACATCTTTAACGAAATGTACACAACTAACTCATATCCTGTAAGCTAGAAGCACTCCTACGTCCATCTCATCACAAAATCAAACGGGTGTAGTCTTCGTCCTATTGCCCTCACGCATTGTGTATGTAAGTTGTTTGAAACCCTGCTCAAGAATAAGCTTCTGTGGTGGGTTGAGTACAACAACCTTCTTTTCGAGAATTAGTATGCTTTCCGCAAGGTAAAATCATGTGCTAACGGCCTTACAAACCTCGCATTACTAATTAAGGAATCTTTCCGCGATAAAGCCGAAGCAATTGCTGCTTTTTTTAGATGCACAAGGATCATTCGATAATGTTTGCATTGACATGTTACTTGAAGAACTAGCGAGTATAGGATGTCCCAGTAACTTTATATTTTTTATCAAATTTCTGATGCAAAAACGGTGTATTTACTCGGGTACCTTATCAGAGGGTCCAAGAGAAGTCTACAAGGGGATCCTACAGGGAGATGTTCTCAGCCCCCTTCTTTACATCCTTTATGTCACCGACATAGTCAAAGATCTCCCGGCATCTGTCCATATCTCACAGTTCGCCGATGACATAGCCCTATATACTAGGTTTCGATCCTCAAAAAGAGGCAAAAAGTAAAACCAAAATAGTTGATTTTAATAACAAAGAAATCAAACCTGGTTCCATAGATATTCCAGTCAAAAACTTTTCGATCAAATCTTGTTCTATAGCCCGCTTTCTTGGGACCTTTGGCACCTTTGGGCACCTTTGACTACCGACTCTCTTTTTCCTCACAAGTCAACGTTATTAAGTTCCTATGTGGCACCTGGTTAGGAGCCAATCCCGATACCATTCTCCGGATCTACAAGAGCTACGTCAGGTCCATAATCGACTATGGGAGTTTCATCTACTTTCCAACCAACAAGACCATAAGTGGCAAGCTAGAAAATCTGCAATACTTGGCCATTAAATGTGCTCTAGGATACTGCGTGAACACCCCTAAAAACATCCTTCTGGCTGAGTCCAAACCCACCACCTTATCAGAACGTGCAAAACAACACGGCACTTCATTTCTAACAAAAACTCTGTCTAACTCAAGTTGCCACACTGCAACCCTTGCCAATAAATTCGCCCTCAACCCCAAATCCCTTCCCACAAACCAAAACAACATACTAACCCACTCTATCTCAGCCGCATACAATCTTACCCTGATAACCCAACCATCAACAACAATCTTATCTACTGCTACGACTACTCCACAATCACCCTCCATATCCATCCCTCTCGACACTCCACTAAGCAATTCTCTAAAAATGTCTAAAACGCCTGGGACTGTTCTCAACAATCACCTTGTACAAAGCGACGCAGTAGCAATCTACACGGACGGCAGCAAATCTCCCGTAGGAGTGGGCACCGCTTGTATTTGCCCCGAAACCAACTCTGTTATTTAGCGAACTCTGCACGCAAATGCCTCTGTTTTTACTGCTGAATGCGTCGCTTTAAATGACGCACTATCGCTTGCGCTAAAGTACAAAGATCGCAATATCACTTTAATCACTGACTCTCTCTCAGCGTCCTTCAATCACTAGAATCCACAAACACGCTAGATAACGCAATTTCTAGCTTCGACCAGTATTACTAGAAATACGAAAGCTATTATTACTTATAACGCACTACCAAATAAACTAAAGGTTGAAACTAACTAAATTGAAATAAACAAAATCAGGAATCATGTCTATTAAAAACTGGATACAGCTGAAGTGTTAAAGTACTGAATACTTATAGTAGCAAGCTATATTTTATAATAGTAGATTTAGCTTACCAAGTCTGTTGTTGTGGTATATATATATATATATATATATATATATATATATAGTATATATGTTATGTGACAACTTTCCCAAAGTAGTATTTGAAACAATCATTCCAAATATGGCTTCGAGAAAGTTCCACATATAAAAAGTACAGTATTCTAAATTAAGAGAAATGTATAGTAAAGGCACAAAAACTACTAGGAATAAGAGCATATCGTTGCCAAAAATTAACAAATCTGTAAGTAAGAAGAACAGTTATTATATGGCAGTGATAATTTATAACCTGCTTTCTAGAGATCTCAAAGAGTTAACAATGAGGAAAGTTGCAATAAAGAATAAGCTAAAGGATTTTATAAGAAATCTCATAATAGTTTAAAACAATTAGAAATATATTTTAACTTCTATTAATTATAATATATAAGAAGCATTATGAAATATATTAGTTTTAGTTTTTAATTTAAGTTCTATTTTTTGTAATTACTTTTATATCATGTAATTACTGTACCATCCCTATGAACAGGCAACCTGTTTGCCTCTATAGGAAGCCTTTTAATGGCTTATGTATATGGTTTCAAATAAATAAATAAAATAAATAAATAAATGCTTAATATCCCCTTCTGCAAAATCTCAGGTGAGATCGCACATGAGATCTTGTCTGACATCTCACTTGAGTCTGATGCCAAAATCTCATCTGTAATTGTAGTCCGGAAGCTGCTAGATCATCTTATTTAATAAAAGATGCGTTTTTGAATATTGATATGTCAAATAGAATTGGTAAATTTTAAATTATGGACACTGAATAGCAATTGCTAGTTTATTATTTATTGGATCATTAAAAATCTATATATATATATAAAGGGGTCAAGCATGTGATAGATCCTGTAAAACGATAAAATGTTCTATCTAATAAAATTTTATTTTTCAGTAAAATTTGAAAAGCATTTTTCCTATGAAAATATATATATATATAATATACACCACTATTACAGAAAGAAATCGTATGTATACCATGTCTAATCACTTACCAAAATTAAAGACATTTCACTGCATTAAATTAGTGTTTTTAGTCATTTGCCACAGCTTTCTGAAAGACCCAGACTATATTTTTTACTCTCCCTTAGCTTAAAATCTTCCTTAAGTATATCTTTTCAGATTGAGTAAAAGATATTCATCAAAAATATTAATTAAATATTAGTCTGAAGAAAGATACCTAAGGAACATTTAAAGCCAAGATAGAGTAAAAAGTATGGTATGACTACTTCAGAAAACTAAAGAAAGTGACTAAAATAGTTTATTACAATACTAGTGCCCTATGGGACATTTACTGGCATGATGCTTATGCTGTGCAACTTACGCCACAGATAAGCATGTTTAAACACCAATTTAAGCCATGCAGGGCTATAAACACTTATTTATGTAGTAAAATGTCACAAATTTTAGTTGAAAAAACATTTGTTTAAATTTATTTATACTTCCACCAGGGTTTCTTGTGTTTTTTTATATTTTATTATTTTTTGTTACAATTTATTGCAGTCCCAACAAGCAGAGTTTTAAAAGGTATTCTTTTTGCATTCTATTAGAATTAACAAAGGTCCATGGACATTCGATGATTCTTAAAAAATTATAAAAGAATACTATTTTGAATGTATACTCGTTGGGATTTCTTACTTTTATTCTCAACTTCTTACATTTTATTACATTTTTATTTACATCATCCTACTTTGTTGATTTTCTTTTTTATTTTATAATATTGATAATTATAATAAAAAAAAACGTAAATAACGATGTTAAAATATTTACATCAAATTTAATATCAAATTTTATGTACAGATTTTGAACTTTAAGATGTAAAATTTCATATGCATGAAAGAAATTGTAAAATGTTACATAAAATTTTACGTACAATTTTTTATAAAGATATGCATATAAACTTTTACATAAAATTTTGCATGAAGTTTAACAATTAAATTCATGCATATAAAAAGCTACATGTAAAAGTTCAAATTTTTACATCATCTTTTTTAGGAAAGTATAATTAAATGTACCAAATATGATTTACTTACAATTTCTCACATTTTTTTGTTTTTTTTCATGAAATGTTGTATGTATGTTAATATCAAGATATATAAAGAAATGTATATATTTATAAATTTACTTTTTATCGTATAATCGAATTTATAATTATGTTCTAATTGGTTAAATATTTCAATGTAATATCCCAGTTGAACATATTTTACAAAAGGTTTCACACAAAATTTTTCATTAACATTTTTATAATAAATTCTACCATTTTATTGATGCATGTGAAATTTGACATGTAAAAGTATAAAAGCTTTACATAAAATTTGATGTGAAATTTTAAACAATGATTGATGATTGTTTTTATCTACAAAATGCAAATATCTATATATATATATATATATATATATATGTAATATTACTTACATTTACTTACATTTCAGTATAATTTTAACTAATATAGGTTTTTTTTATTTTTTATTATCATCATCTCTTGAAAAAGCGATAATCGAAGCTAGGCGAAAGAGCCCAAACGGCGAAAGAGCCCAACGCCTAAGGGGCAATGTACATAGGAGCTCTGCTATGCTATGCTCTACTATGCTCTGCTATGTTGCTACCATCCGTCTGTTCCGATTCCGTTCGTGTCTTAATGGTTTCAGATTATTGCACACGCAATCACTCACGAATATGATATAATCTGTGGAGGATAGGTTAGGTACACAGCTGGTGAACAGCATGGTGAACAGTTTTCGACTGACTTAATGTTTCTAACAGTTCTAAAAAAGTAGCGAAAATTTACATTAAAATAAATAACTAAATAATTCAGTTATGTTGAGTGTTGAACAAAAAATTTGTGCATTAGAAAAATGTGTCAATTTAATAGACATTTGCATAATGTTAAAACTTATTAAAAAAAGAAAAAGAATTTAAGGAGATGGTGGGTTCGACCACCTTTGACTGTGCCTATAAGAAATAAATATGGAGCTTTCAGTACATTATTTGAATATTTTGTCTTGACGGACCATAATGAATTTCATAAATTTACAAAAATGACTATCGAGCAATTTATCAATTTGCACACTTTCGTTGAAGGGAGATTAAGAAAAATAAGTTTTAGACCTTCACTTCCACCCATGTTACGGTTAGCAGCAGTTCTCTGGTAAATAAAATAAGCAAATATTTAATAGAGTGATAATTTAGTTTATAAAATACCTATAAGAAATATTGTGTAAATTATATAATATAGTTTATTAGGTAATGGGAGCAATGTAGCTATCACATCTTGGCTGTTCCGGATATCAAAAGAAATTTTATATCGTATGATTCCTGAAGTATGCAATGCAATAAGTGAGGTATTGATGCCAATTTACATAAAATTTCCTAACAGAGAAAGATGGCTAGAGATTGTACATCAATATTGGATCAAATGGCAGTTTCCCAACTGTATTGGAGCATTAGATGGAAAACATTTTCAAATAGATTGTCCACCTAAATCTGGCAGTGTGTTTTTCAACTATCAAAAGTTTTACAGTTTTGTCATGCTAGCCCTCTGTGATGCAGACTATCGATTCACATGGTTCAATCTTGGTGACTATGGTAATAGATTTGTTTACAACCTATTTATGTATAGAGTATAATAATATACATTTAAAGTAAGAATTTATTATTTTCTAAGTAATATGTATTTTACAGGTTCATGTAGTGATGCTAGTATTTTTGCATACACAGATTTAAGCACAAAAATAAGAAATAATGAATTAGATACTCCTGTAAGCCTGCCACTGCCCAATACTGATGTAAATTTACCATTAGCATTTGTTGCTGATGAAATTTTTGGAATGAGCAACAACTTACTGAAGCCTTATAGTCGTAGACAAGGATTAGGTTATGCAGAAAGGATTTTCAACTATCGGCTAAAAAGAGCTCGATTGACCATCGAGTGTGCTTTTGGTATATTAACATCTAGATATCAGATTTTAAGACAGCCCTTGAAATTTGATATATCAATATCAAAAAGCATTGCTGTAGCTGCTATGTGTTTGCACAATTACATTCTCAGTGCAAGCTTACCACACCAGAATGAAAATATTCATTTAAATTACCATAATCAGCCTGAAGTAAGAATGACACCTACAGTACAAAGAAATCTGTTATCGCAGTTTTTCACTGCTCCAGTTGGAGCTGTACCTTGGCAAGATGCACATATCTAATTCAATATTATTATAAGAATTTGATAAAGGGTTGATAAAAAGAACTGATAAAGGTGGGTCACATTTTCTTCATTTTTATCACATAATAAATTTTGGTAATATGATTAATAACATGTTTTTTTAGAGTGAATTCGACAATCTACAAGTCATTTATGGTACTTATTAGCTGCTATAGTTTGTGTAGTAGCTGGTTATGGTAGTGCAAAAAAGGATCTGTTCAAGTTTAAGAGTATTGGGCAGTCGTGTTTCAATTACTGAGATTTACCCTATAATCACACTTGAAGCTACTTCCGAAGGCTATATGAGGCGAATAGAAATGGCTTCTTACACAGTAAATCAAATATTTCTTGGAGAAATATCTTTAGTACAAAATTATGGAGCTTTTGTCAAAATCCCAGTATGCACTCAACAAGGTTTAGTTCATCGATCACAGGTAAAATTTTTAATAACACAATAAACAAATTCTATTATTAGAAAGTACTAATTCGTGTATATAAATGGCAGGTACGTTTAGCACATGTTGATGATGTGAGAGAAGTTTTACAAACAAGAGAAAGTATTTGGTGTAGTCATATCTATTGACGAAGATGCAAAAATTGCACTTTCAGAACCTCTACACATTGAAAGTGTTGATCCTCCAAAAAGATTACAGTCCACAGAGGTTAGATAATTTTTATTCGCATTTTAAGTTACAAGAATAAGATGTTGAATGTATTTTAAAAATTAAAATATGATTATTTCATAGGTTCTAATTGATGTGAATTATTGTGCTCTAAATGGGCTTGATGTACTTCTTAGTGAAAATTTGTATTCCTACGAACAAAGTTTACCATTCGTGCCTGACTATGAAATATCTGGAAAGTTGATTGAAGTTAGCGATGGAGCTAAAAAAGCTGGTTACAATGTTGGAGACAAAGTGATTGCACTTAACAAACAACGATTTGGCGGACTAGCTGAACAGTGTATTGCTGAAATTGCTGTAAGTATTAGTACGTTGTTTTTAAAATACTCACGATGAAATTTGCATATATAAATTAGTAAACAATGTAATACAATGGTCAATCAATAGTAGATTACAGGCCTAGGGAGGAAAAGACTTGGGGTGGCAAACACGAGACATGGGCTGTCTAATTTTCCTCCCTTGGTGCGTATACTTAATAAATCAACGTAATGACAAAGACTTGGATTCAAATGGTGTACAGTTGCAGTTAGATAAACAACGAAAAAACAAATGGGTAGCAGAGAAGAAAGAAAAGCCATCGTTCTTGATGCAGTTTATAAAAACACAGGCAAGCACAGGAAGTAAGCACTTTATTTTATTGTTTTACAATAATATATACAATGTTATACTCGATGTTAATATGATACATTAGTCTATTATTAAATAACAAGCATAATAGTTTGTTATTAAAAAAAATACTTTTAAACCATAATAGGGAAAATATAACTTTTTTAAAATCTTAAATTATTTGTATTATTTATAGATTAAATTTAAAATATAGTTTGATTTTTTATAATTCAGAGACATATTTTATTTAGAAAGATGCTTGCTTATTGCCTGGACATACATATCGAAACATTTGTTGTACAATCTATAGTTATAATGTGCTTTTTCGAAATCAATGGTGTCTCGTACATCTTGTTCGCTTATGTACATATGATCCTCAAGCTTTATTTCCACCTCATTTTTTACTATATTTGCAAAATTAAAGGATGCTGGACATAATATTCTATAAACATCTTTTTTTGTGCAAAATCAGTTATTTATCACTTGGCTATTATTCAGTTGATCAAAGTCCTGAACAATGAGCATAACTGGGAACTCTGATTCATTGTACGTAAATCTGATTTCATTGTACAAATAGATGAGATACATCTCATAAATATCAGGATTTTCTAAATCGCCATAGATGTCAATGATGAGAAAATCTCCATTTACAAAAATTAGCCACCAACTTCTTCTTTTGATTTTAGGCATTTGTAATAGAGAAATCCAAATTTTAACAAATTTGGAGTTCTGAGATGGCGCAATTATTTTTAAGGCAAATTGCATTTTGCTATTTAAAATCTTATTGTCAAGTGATAGTTGTAAGTTGAACATTTTATAAAAATCAATTTTGTTGTTAAAGCCGTACTGTCGATCAAAAAGATGTTTGATAAAGTTAAGTTGTAGTTTGCTGTAAAAAAAACACGACAGAGAAATAGAAATAGTAAATTAAATTACACAACTTTTTTTTAAAAGACATTGCATGCATGAGATTTGATTTTGTTTATTGGATTTTGTTGTTTAATGTATTAATGTATTTTATAATTTCTGCAGCACATTCAAATTTTAACTCGTCAGGCACTTTTTTGAAACCTTCTTTAATGAGAGGTATATAGTTATCGCTTTCAAATCTTTTGCTCTCGGACTGATTTTTTAAAACTTTCAAGCACTCATTCATTTCATCTCGAGTAGATTCAAGATTCTGCTTTGTATCGTCATTTTTTTTTTGTTTTTTGAATTTGGACTGTTCGAGCTTTACAAACTTTAGGGAAGATATCAATGTATCATGTTGTACATACGGTTCTAAAAATTTGAGAGCGTTGTACCAAATCCAGGTGGTTGTTGAAGTAGTTGGAGCCCCTGAACCTGATGGAACATACACATTCATTTTCTTGTGTTCTTCCACAAATTTCGACTTTAGAGACTCCCATTTTGCCATCAATTCTTTATCTGCAATAACATTTATATATATATACACATACTTTTATTATTGCAGATAATTTTATAAATCTTCCAAGATAATTTTGTAAATATTCCACACAAAAATATTATATTTTTACCTGTAAAATTTTGTCCATAAATTTGAAAAATTGCTTGCGAAATTATGTCAAACTTTTGCTGCTTCAATTCACTTTGCATATAATCGGGATTTTCCTTATCATAAATCATTGGCTCTTGATAAACCAAGGTAATCAAAAGTTCAATGATTTCGTCATTCATTTTGTCTTACAGTAAAAGAAAACACCTTCACAAGAAAAAGTTCTAGCTGCACTGATGCTTCGATAAAATTGAGCACTGATCGTCTTATGTTATTTCGAACGCAATTTTCGCGCCGATTCCTAGAAAAAGCGAAGACGCGCTCCCTATGCATGATATGCTGCATGAGTGGGGGGTGTGAGGAGAGAAGGCGTCGCAGCACTTCATTGCAATACCTCTATGCTCCATTGTAACCGTGATTGTGACTCGCTGATAAAAAAAAATTTGTAGTTTCTCCATTTCCAATTAATTATAATTTATCTGGATTTTTTAACAATGGCATCGACAACGGTTATTGAGGATAAATGGATAATCGCTATGGTTAAAGACACTGAGTGTATATATAATTGTAAAGATAAAGATTTCTACAAAAGCGAAAAAAAAAGGAAGTTTACCAGCAAATGTCTGATTTTTTACAAATAAAAATAGGCTCAACATTGTCAAGTATGTTTCAATTCCTTCAAAATGTGTCTAATAATTATTATGCAATAGATTATATTGTAACATTGTTTAAAATATACATAGTATAGCATATCCTAAACAAACATTATTGTAGCGTATAGTTATTACTGTAACAAATATTAAATTTTCATTCAAAAAGAACATTCTAAATACATACATACATACGTGTGTGTGTAAAGATCAATAAACAATAGTAATGTAGTTAAATTCTTATTTTTAAAGTAATATCAATTTTATAATTTTATTTTTCTGTTACAGGTGAAGATATTAAAAAGCGATGGGATAGTATGCGTAAAATGTTTGCAGATAGTTATCGAGCTGGACGCACAAACTATATTTACTACGAGGAGATGAGCTTCTTAAAAGACTATATTAATATTACAAAACCAAGAGCTCAATCTGAGACGCCACAAGTACAGCCAAACCCTTTCAATAAATTTACAACTGTTGTCAAACATGCAGCATTACCACCACTTGATAAGCTTGCAGAAAAAAAGTTAAATGAAGTAAACTTATTGGAAAAAGAATGTATGCAGATTGCTGAAAAAACTATTCGTTCTATTACAAAACCCGAAGAGGATGATTGTTTTATACAAGCCATAAGGGGAAGTCTGCAAAGTATTGATCAAGCAATTGTACTAAATTACATTCCAGGAATATTGCAGATTATTAAAAATTATCAAAAAACATAACGATAAAGCATATTTTAATGTAAAACTTTTATTTTCAAATATATAATATTTCATTATAAATGTGATTTTTTTTATTATTTTTTCTTTTCAGCAGTTTTATTTTTCTAAATATAATTTAATGTTTTCTTACACCATCTGAAAAGCACCCAAATATTAATTAATTCTTTCTTTAAAAAACATACACCTCACACAATAATTCAGCAGATTATTCATTTTCATTTTTGAGGTTAGTAAATTAAAATCGTAGCTATGTATTAATTTATAACGTAATTATTTAATACAATCTCTAAATTATTTGATGTAGGCTTTTATTAAAACAATTTTCATCTTGACGCGCGAGATCATGCAGTAGGTATGTCATGTATAGATACACAACATACGTGTGTTATAGACGAAAGAACGGAACCGGACAGCTCATCTTAGCGCAGCTGTAGCATAGCAGAGCATAGCATAGCAGAGCTCCTATGTACATTGCCCCTAAAGTGGGGGGAGCGGCTGGCGGAGAGGGAAGGCGGCGCTGGCTCACCGCGACTGGCTAGAGGCTCTCTAGCCAGAGTTTCTCATACGGCAGCTCATCTTTGCGCGTCTACTATATCGATCGACCGGCCGATAGGTCGAAAAACTTAAGAATCTCTTTTACACGAGTTGTTCGGTACACTGTAAAAGTTAGAGGCGGAAAGTAAATACAAATAAAATAAATGGAAAAATATGCAACAAAGCTTAATCAAAGCTCTTATACTTTGTAAATTTTTGAAAGAATATAATCTTAATTATAAAATCTTCTCATCCCATCTAATGCGCATTAAAAAAAGCCAACATTTTTTCAGGCAAACATAATGAAATATCGAAGGGCCTCGGCTCGAAGCGACTTTTCCAGCTGATTCAAAGCTCCAGAACCTTATAACCCACGCGCTGCCAGCGAGTTTCAGATCTATTTCATGCGGAAAACTCGATACGATAAGGCGACATAGAAGCGCACATAAATTATCCTATTACCAATGCGCTGCCAATATCAGAATCCATGACTTTACATACTCGATTTTCAAAAACGTTCGCACCCTTGAACCTGCTTTATTTGCAAGGAACATTTTCACGCTAATTTTAAAATAGTGATAATTTAGATTAGCCGGAATTATGTTACTTTTCACGCCAAGACTTTTCATAAGAGAGAGTATATCTCTTTTAAAAATACACGGCACACAAACCCAGCTACTCCGCATGCCGCAAGTTTTTATGCGAGAACTTTTACTTAAAAAATACATCGGCACATCGGAGGAAGGCGAGCGAAAGCGAGAACAATTTCTCAGACTCCAACTACCCCACGTTCTGCGATTCTTATACAGAAACAGTTGCTTAATAGTACATTGTGTGCACGTGTTGCACATACTATTTTTTATTACAATTTCAAGGTATATGCTATTGGGCGTACGCTTATCTGTGGGTTAGAGTGAAGAACCCCCGCCGTGAAATTACTTCAAATGCGTACGTCTATCGTGTTCAAAATTGCAGTAATTTCACAGCGTGAGATATTTGCTATTTTGCGCACGCAAACGCGTGCGCCAAATAAAACTTTCCGAGCGTGCGTGAAAAAAAATGTCGGAACATCGGAGGAAGACGAGTGAACGCGAGAACAATTTTTCAGAAACCTGCTACCCCACGCGCCGCGAGTTTACATGAGTGAATATTTATTTAACAAATCCGTCGGCACATAGGAGGAATGCGAGCGAAAGTGAAACCTACAGCTCCAAAACCAAAATTCTTAAAACCAATTACCCCACGGATCGAGAATTTTTATAAGTAAGTATCTATAGAAATGATAGGACTGCACATCGGAGGAAGTCGAGCGAAAGCGAGAACAATTTTTCAGAATCCAGCTACCTCACGCTCTGCTAGATTTTTTACGAGAACATTAGCTGCTTAAAAAATACATCGGCACATCGAAGGGAGGCGGCCAAAACTGAAACCTACTGCTCCAAAACCAAAAAATGACGTGAAAAAATGACGTGAGCTGACGTTTCAAGCTGAGTTGAAAGCTCCAAGATCTTTATACCAGAGAGCGCGTTGCCAAAGAGTTTCAAATTTATTTTACGCGCAAAACTTGATATATAGAGCCGAGATAAGCGAACAGTGGCAACTCATAAATCCTGGACTCTCGGTTCCTGCTCTAAAAAAGTCATGGTTATCATTCTTTTCGTTCTCTGTTCGTTTTTGCGCGCGATTTCTGTCGCGAAAAAATCGTATATACGCTACGCGCGTTCTGAGTCGCTAGTCATATAAAAGCAAATTTGACTATCTTGCGAATTTTTGAAAGAGCATTAAAGCGCATGCTTCTAATTCTTTCTATTTCATGCGATGCGTATTAGAAAAGCAAGAGATTTATTTTGGATAAATATAAAAAAATATAGAAAGCGACCAGCTAGGAGCGACTTTTCAAGCTCAATTAAAAACTCTGAAACCTTACGGCCTCACATTTGAATTTGATAGGAAAATTTATGTCCAGCAGCGGTGTTTTATGAACTCTCCAAAAATTTTCCTCACCCATATGCTGCCAAATAAGCGTTTATAATTGTGAAAATAAAATACGCCATAAGTCACCGTGTTCGACGATGTATGGGTGAGCTACTTGTGCTGATTGTTTCACGCGCTGTAAAGACTGCCGCACATGCACTCTGGAAATGAGAGAGAGAGAGA